>CM070022.1:842461-859961 GCA_036247105.1 Cirrhinus mrigala
TAACCCTAACCCTAACCCTAACCCTAACCCTAACCCTAACCCTAACCCTAACCCTAACCCTAACCCTAACCCTAACCCTAACCCTAACCCTAACCCTAACCTAACCCTAACCCTAACCCTAACCCTAACCCTAACCCTAACCCTAACCCTAACCCTAACCTAACCCTAACCCTAACCCTAACCCTAACCCTAACCCTAACCCTAACCCTAACCTAACCCTAACCCTAACCCTAACCCTAACCCTAACCCTAACCCTAACCCTAACCCTAACCCTAACCCTAACCCTAACCCTAACCCTAACCCTAACCCTAACCCTAACCCTAACCCTAACCCTAACCCTAACCTAACCCTAACCCTAACCCTAACCCTAACCCTAACCCTAACCCTAACCCTAACCCTAACCCTAACCCTAACCCTAACCCTAACCCTAACCCTAACCCTAACCCTAACCCTAACCCTAACCCTAACCCTAACCCTAACCTAACCCTAACCCTAACCCTAACCCTAACCCTAACCCTAACCCTAACCCTAACCCTAACCCTAACCCTAACCCTAACCCTAACCCTAACCCTAACCCTAACCCTAACCCTAACCCTAACCCTAACCCTAACCCTAACCCTAACCCTAACCCTAACCCTAACCCTAACCCTAACCCTAACCCTAACCCTAACCCTAACCCTAACCCTAACCCTAACCCTAACCCTAACCCTAACCCTAACCCTAACCCTAACCCTAACCCTAACCCTAACCCTAACCCTAACCCTAACCCTAACCCTAACCCTAACCCTAACCCTAACCCTAACCCTAACCCTAACCCTAACCCTAACCCTAACCCTAACCCTAACCCTAACCCTAACCCTAACCCTAACCCTAACCCTAACCCTAACCCTAACCCTAACCCTAACCCTAACCCTAACCCTAACCCTAACCCTAACCCTAACCCTAACCTAACCCTAACCCTAACCCTAACCCTAACCCTAACCCTAACCCTAACCCTAACCCTAACCCTAACCCTAACCCTAACCCTAACCCTAACCCTAACCCTAACCCTAACCCTAACCCTAACCCTAACCCTAACCCTAACCCTAACCCTAACCCTAACCCTAACCCTAACCCTAACCCTAACCCTAACCCTAACCCTAACCCTAACCCTAACCCTAACCCTAACCCTAACCCTAACCCTAACCCTAACCCTAACCCTAACCCTAACCCTAACCCTAACCCTAACCCTAACCCTAACCCTAACCCTAACCCTAACCCTAACCCTAACCCTAACCCTAACCCTAACCCTAACCCTAACCCTAACCCTAACCCTAACCCTAACCCTAACCCTAACCCTAACCCTAACCCTAACCCTAACCCTAACCCTAACCCTAACCCTAACCCTAACCCTAACCCTAACCCTAACCCTAACCCTAACCCTAACCCTAACCCTAACCCTAACCCTAACCCTAACCCTAACCCTAACCCTAACCCTAACCCTAACCTAACCCTAACCCTAACCCTAACCCTAACCCTAACCCTAACCCTAACCCTAACCCTAACCCTAACCCTAACCCTAACCCTAACCCTAACCCTAACCCTAACCCTAACCCTAACCCTAACCCTAACCCTAACCCTAACCCTAACCCTAACCCTAACCCTAACCCTAACCCTAACCCTAACCCTAACCCTAACCCTAACCCTAACCCTAACCCTAACCCTAACCCTAACCCTAACCCTAACCCTAACCCTAACCCTAACCCTAACCCTAACCCTAACCCTAACCCTAACCCTAACCCTAACCCTAACCCTAACCCTAACCCTAACCCTAACCCTAACCCTAACCCTAACCCTAACCCTAACCCTAACCCTAACCCTAACCCTAACCCTAACCCTAACCCTAACCCTAACCCTAACCCTAACCCTAACCCTAACCCTAACCCTAACCCTAACCCTAACCCTAACCCTAACCCTAACCCTAACCCTAACCCTAACCCTAACCCTAACCCTAACCCTAACCCTAACCCTAACCCTAACCCTAACCCTAACCCTAACCCTAACCCTAACCCTAACCCTAACCCTAACCCTAACCCTAACCCTAACCCTAACCCTAACCCTAACCCTAACCCTAACCCTAACCCTAACCCTAACCCTAACCCTAACCCTAACCCTAACCCTAACCCTAACCCTAACCCTAACCCTAACCCTAACCCTAACCCTAACCCTAACCCTAACCCTAACCCTAACCCTAACCCTAACCCTAACCCTAACCCTAACCCTAACCCTAACCCTAACCCTAACCCTAACCCTAACCCTAACCCTAACCCTAACCCTAACCCTAACCCTAACCCTAACCCTAACCCTAACCCTAACCCTAACCCTAACCCTAACCTAACCCTAACCCTAACCCTAACCCTAACCCTAACCCTAACCCTAACCCTAACCCTAACCCTAACCCTAACCCTAACCCTAACCCTAACCCTAACCCTAACCCTAACCCTAACCCTAACCCTAACCTAACCCTAACCCTAACCCTAACCCTAACCCTAACCCTAACCCTAACCCTAACCCTAACCCTAACCCTAACCCTAACCCTAACCCTAACCCTAACCCTAACCCTAACCCTAACCCTAACCCTAACCCTAACCCTAACCCTAACCCTAACCCTAACCCTAACCCTAACCCTAACCCTAACCCTAACCCTAACCCTAACCCTAACCCTAACCCTAACCCTAACCCTAACCCTAACCCTAACCCTAACCCTAACCCTAACCCTAACCCTAACCCTAACCCTAACCCTAACCCTAACCCTAACCCTAACCCTAACCCTAACCCTAACCCTAACCCTAACCCTAACCCTAACCCTAACCCTAACCCTAACCCTAACCCTAACCCTAACCCTAACCCTAACCCTAACCCTAACCCTAACCCTAACCCTAACCCTAACCCTAACCCTAACCCTAACCCTAACCCTAACCCTAACCCTAACCCTAACCCTAACCCTAACCCTAACCCTAACCCTAACCCTAACCCTAACCCTAACCCTAACCCTAACCCTAACCCTAACCCTAACCCTAACCCTAACCCTAACCCTAACCCTAACCCTAACCCTAACCCTAACCCTAACCCTAACCCTAACCCTAACCCTAACCCTAACCCTAACCCTAACCCTAACCCTAACCCTAACCCTAACCCTAACCCTAACCCTAACCCTAACCCTAACCCTAACCCTAACCCTAACCCTAACCCTAACCCTAACCCTAACCCTAACCCTAACCCTAACCCTAACCCTAACCCTAACCCTAACCCTAACCCTAACCCTAACCCTAACCCTAACCCTAACCCTAACCCTAACCCTAACCCTAACCCTAACCCTAACCCTAACCCTAACCCTAACCCTAACCCTAACCCTAACCCTAACCCTAACCCTAACCCTAACCCTAACCCTAACCCTAACCCTAACCCTAACCCTAACCCTAACCCTAACCCTAACCCTAACCCTAACCCTAACCCTAACCCTAACCCTAACCCTAACCCTAACCCTAACCCTAACCCTAACCCTAACCCTAACCCTAACCCTAACCCTAACCCTAACCCTAACCCTAACCCTAACCCTAACCCTAACCCTAACCCTAACCCTAACCCTAACCCTAACCCTAACCCTAACCCTAACCCTAACCCTAACCCTAACCCTAACCCTAACCCTAACCCTAACCCTAACCCTAACCCTAACCCTAACCCTAACCCTAACCCTAACCCTAACCCTAACCCTAACCCTAACCCTAACCCTAACCCTAACCCTAACCCTAACCCTAACCCTAACCCTAACCCTAACCCTAACCCTAACCCTAACCCTAACCCTAACCCTAACCCTAACCCTAACCCTAACCCTAACCCTAACCCTAACCCTAACCCTAACCCTAACCCTAACCCTAACCCTAACCCTAACCCTAACCCTAACCCTAACCCTAACCTAACCCTAACCCTAACCCTAACCCTAACCCTAACCCTAACCCTAACCCTAACCCTAACCCTAACCCTAACCCTAACCCTAACCCTAACCCTAACCCTAACCCTAACCCTAACCCTAACCCTAACCCTAACCCTAACCCTAACCCTAACCCTAACCCTAACCCTAACCCTAACCCTAACCCTAACCCTAACCCTAACCCTAACCCTAACCCTAACCCTAACCCTAACCCTAACCCTAACCCTAACCCTAACCCTAACCTAACCCTAACCCTAACCCTAACCCTAACCCTAACCCTAACCCTAACCCTAACCCTAACCCTAACCCTAACCCTAACCCTAACCCTAACCCTAACCCTAACCCTAACCCTAACCCTAACCCTAACCCTAACCCTAACCCTAACCCTAACCCTAACCCTAACCCTAACCCTAACCCTAACCCTAACCCTAACCCTAACCCTAACCCTAACCCTAACCCTAACCCTAACCCTAACCCTAACCCTAACCCTAACCCTAACCCTAACCCTAACCCTAACCCTAACCCTAACCCTAACCCTAACCCTAACCCTAACCCTAACCCTAACCCTAACCCTAACCCTAACCCTAACCCTAACCCTAACCCTAACCCTAACCCTAACCCTAACCCTAACCCTAACCCTAACCCTAACCCTAACCCTAACCCTAACCCTAACCCTAACCCTAACCCTAACCCTAACCCTAACCCTAACCCTAACCCTAACCCTAACCCTAACCCTAACCCTAACCCTAACCCTAACCCTAACCCTAACCCTAACCCTAACCCTAACCCTAACCCTAACCCTAACCCTAACCCTAACCCTAACCCTAACCCTAACCCTAACCCTAACCCTAACCCTAACCCTAACCCTAACCCTAACCCTAACCCTAACCCTAACCCTAACCCTAACCCTAACCCTAACCCTAACCCTAACCCTAACCCTAACCCTAACCCTAACCCTAACCCTAACCCTAACCCTAACCCTAACCCTAACCCTAACCCTAACCCTAACCCTAACCTAACCCTAACCCTAACCCTAACCCTAACCCTAACCCTAACCCTAACCCTAACCCTAACCCTAACCCTAACCCTAACCCTAACCCTAACCCTAACCCTAACCCTAACCCTAACCCTAACCCTAACCCTAACCCTAACCCTAACCCTAACCCTAACCCTAACCCTAACCCTAACCCTAACCCTAACCCTAACCCTAACCCTAACCCTAACCCTAACCCTAACCCTAACCCTAACCCTAACCCTAACCCTAACCCTAACCCTAACCCTAACCCTAACCCTAACCCTAACCCTAACCCTAACCCTAACCCTAACCCTAACCCTAACCCTAACCCTAACCCTAACCCTAACCCTAACCCTAACCCTAACCCTAACCCTAACCCTAACCCTAACCCTAACCCTAACCCTAACCCTAACCCTAACCCTAACCCTAACCCTAACCCTAACCCTAACCCTAACCCTAACCCTAACCCTAACCCTAACCCTAACCCTAACCCCTAACCCTAACCCTAACCCTAACCCTAACCCTAACCCTAACCCTAACCCTAACCCTAACCCTAACCCTAACCCTAAACCCTAACCCTAACCCTAACCCTAACTAACCCTAACCTAACCCTAACCCTAACCCTAACCCTAACCCTAACCCTAACCCTAACCCTAACCTAACCCTAACCCTAACCCTAACCCTAACCTAACCCAAACACTAAGTCCAACCCAAATATAACTAAGTCCCACCCAACCCAAAACACTAAGTCCAACCCCACCCAACCCAACCCAAAACTCTAAGTCCCACCCAACCCAACCCAAAACACTAAGTCCAACCCAAATATAACTAAGTCCAACCCAACCCAAAACACTAAGTCCAACCCAAATATAACTAAGTCCAACCCAACCCAAAACACTAAGTCCAACCCAAATATAACTAAGTCCAACCCAACCCAACCCGACCCAACCCAAAACACTAAGTCCAACCCAAATATAACTAAGTCCAACCCAACCCAACCCAACCCAAAACACTAAGTCCAACCCAAATATAACTAAGTCCCACCCCACCCCACCCCACCCAACCCAACCCAACCCAACCCAACCCAACCCAAAACACTAAGTCCCGCCCAAATATAACTAAGTCCCCCCCCCTCCCCCCCCCTCCCCCTCCCCTCCCCCCCCCTCCCCCTCCCCCTCCAAGAAACTTAGGGAAAAAAAAAAAAAAAAAAAAAAAAAAAAACAGCTGTAATAGAGAAGTTGAACCCTAACCCTAGAACCTGGAAACTCGAACCCTAATCAGCTGTATAGAGAAGTTGAACCCTAACCCTAGAACCTGGAAACTCGAACCCTAATCAGCTGTATAGAGAAGTTGAACCCTAGCCCTAGCACCTGGAAACTCGAACCCTAGCCCTAGCCCTAGCACCTGGAAACTCGAACCCTAGCCCTAGCCCTAGCACCTGGAAACTCGAACCCTAGCCCTAGCCCTAGCACCTGGAAACTCGAACCCTAGCCCTAGCCCTAGCACCTGGAAACTCGAACCCTAGCCCTAGCCCTAGCACCTGGAAACTCGAACCCTAGCCCTAGCCCTAGCACCTGGAAACTCGAACCCTAGCCCTAGCCCTAGCACCTGGAAACTCGAACCCTAGCCCTAGCCCTAGCACCTGGAAACTCGAACCCTAGCCCTAGCCCTAGCACCTGGAAACTCGAACCCTAGCCCTAGCACATAGACATATAGGACTATTACATATATTTGGGGGGCAATACCATAACTCGGCGCCTGGTGGCGCTAGAGAGACGGCACCTAGTGCAATCGAAAGCCCGCCCCCCAATTAGTATACACACCAAATTTGGGAGCTCTAGCACTTACGGTTCAAAAGTTAAGGGGGGGGGGCACTATCGGGGGGGGCACTCTTCGCATTTATCTATATAACCTAACCCTAACCCTAACCCTAACCCTAACCCTAACCCTAACCTAACCCTAACCCTAACCCTAACCCTAACCCTAACCCTAACCTAACCCTAACCCTAACCCTAACCCTAACCCTAACCCTAACCCTAACCCTAACCTAACCCTAACCCTAACCCTAACCCTAACCCTAGCCCTAGCCCTAGCACCTGGAAACTCGAACCCTAGCCCTAGCCCTAGCACCTGGAAACTCGAACCCTAGCCCTAGCCCTAGCACCTGGAAACTCGAACCCTAGCCCTAGCCCTAGCACCTGGAAACTCGAACCCTAGCCCTAGCCCTAGCACCTGGAAACTCGAACCCTAGCCCTAGCCCTAGCACCTGGAAACTCGAACCCTAGCCCTAGCACATAGACATATAGGACTATTACATATATTTGGGGGGGCAATACCATAACTCGGCGCCTGGTGGCGCTAGAGAGACGGCACCTAGTGCAATCGAAAGCCCGCCCCCCAATTAGTATACACACCAAATTTGGGAGCTCTAGCACTTACGGTTCAAAAGTTAAGGGGGGGGGGCCACTTCGGGGGGGGGCACTCTTCGCATTTATCTATATAACCTAACCCTAACCCTAACCCTAACCCTAACCCTAACCCTAACCCTAACCCTAACCCTAACCCTAACCCTAACCCTAACCCTAACCTAACCCTAACCCTAACCCTAACCCTAACCCTAACCCTAACCCTAACTAACCCTAACCCTAACCCTAACCCTAACCCTAACCCTAACCCTAACCCTAACCCTAACCCTAACCCTAACCCTAACCCTAACCCTAACCTAACCCTAACCCTAACCCTAACCCTAACCCTAACCCTAACCCTAACCCTAACCCTAACCCTAACCCTAACCCTAACCCTAACCCTAACCCTAACCCTAACCTAACCCTAACTAACCCTAACCTAACCCTAACCCTAACCCTAACCCTAACCCTAACCCTAACCCTAACCCTAACCTAACCCTAACCCTAACCCTAACCCTAACCTAACCCAAACACTAAGTCCAACCCAAATATAACTAAGTCCCACCCAACCCAAAACACTAAGTCCAACCCCACCCAACCCAACCCAAAACTCTAAGTCCCACCCAACCCAACCCAAAACACTAAGTCCAACCCAAATATAACTAAGTCCAACCCAACCCAAAACACTAAGTCCAACCCAAATATAACTAAGTCCAACCCAACCCAAAACACTAAGTCCAACCCAAATATAACTAAGTCCAACCCAACCCAACCCGACCCAACCCAAAACACTAAGTCCAACCCAAATATAACTAAGTCCAACCCAACCCAACCCAACCCAAAACACTAAGTCCAACCCAAATATAACTAAGTCCCACCCCACCCCACCCCACCCAACCCAACCCAACCCAACCCAACCCAACCCAAAACACTAAGTCCCGCCCAAATATAACTAAGTCCCCCCCCCCTCCCCCCCCCTCCCCCTCCCCCCCCCCCCTCCCCCTCCCCCTCCAAGAAACTTAGGGAAAAAAAAAAAAAAAAAAAAAAAAAAAAAACAGCTGTATAGAGAAGTTGAACCCTAACCCTAGAACCTGGAAACTCGAACCCTAATCAGCTGTATAGAGAAGTTGAACCCTAACCCTAGAACCTGGAAACTCGAACCCTAATCAGCTGTATAGAGAAGTTGAACCCTAGCCCTAGCACCTGGAAACTCGAACCCTAGCCCTAGCCCTAGCACCTGGAAACTCGAACCCTAGCCCTAGCCCTAGCACCTGGAAACTCGAACCCTAGCCCTAGCCCTAGCACCTGGAAACTCGAACCCTAGCCCTAGCCCTAGCACCTGGAAACTCGAACCCTAGCCCTAGCCCTAGCACCTGGAAACTCGAACCCTAGCCCTAGCCCTAGCACCTGGAAACTCGAACCCTAGCCCTAGCCCTAGCACCTGGAAACTCGAACCCTAGCCCTAGCCCTAGCACCTGGAAACTCGAACCCTAGCCCTAGCCCTAGCACCTGGAAACTCGAACCCTAGCCCTAGCACATAGACATATAGGACTATTACATATATTTGGGGGGGCAATACCATAACTCGGCGCCTGGTGGCGCTAGAGAGACGGCACCTAGTGCAATCGAAAGCCCGCCCCCCAATTAGTATACACACCAAATTTGGGAGCTCTAGCACTTACGGTTCAAAAGTTAAGGGGGGGGGGGCACTTCGGGGGGGGGCACTCTTCGCATTTATCTATATAACCTAACCCTAACCCTAACCCTAACCCTAACCCTAACCCTAACCTAACCCTAACCCTAACCCTAACCCTAACCCTAACCCTAACCTAACCCTAACCCTAACCCTAACCCTAACCCTAACCCTAACCCTAACCCTAACCTAACCCTAACCCTAACCCTAACCCTAACCCTAGCCCTAGCCCTAGCACCTGGAAACTCGAACCCTAGCCCTAGCCCTAGCACCTGGAAACTCGAACCCTAGCCCTAGCCCTAGCACCTGGAAACTCGAACCCTAGCCCTAGCCCTAGCACCTGGAAACTCGAACCCTAGCCCTAGCCCTAGCACCTGGAAACTCGAACCCTAGCCCTAGCCCTAGCACCTGGAAACTCGAACCCTAGCCCTAGCACATAGACATATAGGACTATTACATATATTTGGGGGGGCAATACCATAACTCGGCGCCTGGTGGCGCTAGAGAGACGGCACCTAGTGCAATCGAAAGCCCGCCCCCCAATTAGTATACACACCAAATTTGGGAGCTCTAGCACTTACGGTTCAAAAGTTAAGGGGGGGGGGGCACTTCGGGGGGGGGCACTCTTCGCATTTATCTATATAACCTAACCCTAACCCTAACCCTAACCCTAACCCTAACCCTAACCCTAACCCTAACCCTAACCCTAACCCTAACCCTAACCCTAACCTAACCCTAACCCTAACCCTAACCCTAACCCTAACCCTAACCCTAACTAACCCTAACCCTAACCCTAACCCTAACCCTAACCCTAACCCTAACCCTAACCCTAACCCTAACCCTAACCCTAACCCTAACCCTAACCTAACCCTAACCCTAACCCTAACCCTAACCCTAACCCTAACCCTAACCCTAACCCTAACCCTAACCCTAACCCTAACCCTAACCCTAACCCTAACCCTAACCTAACCCTAACTAACCCTAACCTAACCCTAACCCTAACCCTAACCCTAACCCTAACCCTAACCCTAACCCTAACCTAACCCTAACCCTAACCCTAACCCTAACCTAACCCAAACACTAAGTCCAACCCAAATATAACTAAGTCCCACCCAACCCAAAACACTAAGTCCAACCCCACCCAACCCAACCCAAAACTCTAAGTCCCACCCAACCCAACCCAAAACACTAAGTCCAACCCAAATATAACTAAGTCCAACCCAACCCAAAACACTAAGTCCAACCCAAATATAACTAAGTCCAACCCAACCCAAAACACTAAGTCCAACCCAAATATAACTAAGTCCAACCCAACCCAACCCGACCCAACCCAAAACACTAAGTCCAACCCAAATATAACTAAGTCCAACCCAACCCAACCCAACCCAAAACACTAAGTCCAACCCAAATATAACTAAGTCCCACCCCACCCCACCCCACCCAACCCAACCCAACCCAACCCAACCCAACCCAAAACACTAAGTCCCGCCCAAATATAACTAAGTCCCCCCCCCTCCCCCCCCCCCCCTCCCCCTCCCCCCCCCTCCCCCTCCCCCTCCAAGAAACTTAGGGAAAAAAAAAAAAAAAAAAAAAAAAAAAAAACAGCTGTATAGAGAAGTTGAACCCTAACCCTAGAACCTGGAAACTCGAACCCTAATCAGCTGTATAGAGAAGTTGAACCCTAACCCTAGAACCTGGAAACTCGAACCCTAATCAGCTGTATAGAGAAGTTGAACCCTAGCCCTAGCACCTGGAAACTCGAACCCTAGCCCTAGCCCTAGCACCTGGAAACTCGAACCCTAGCCCTAGCCCTAGCACCTGGAAACTCGAACCCTAGCCCTAGCCCTAGCACCTGGAAACTCGAACCCTAGCCCTAGCCCTAGCACCTGGAAACTCGAACCCTAGCCCTAGCCCTAGCACCTGGAAACTCGAACCCTAGCCCTAGCCCTAGCACCTGGAAACTCGAACCCTAGCCCTAGCCCTAGCACCTGGAAACTCGAACCCTAGCCCTAGCCCTAGCACCTGGAAACTCGAACCCTAGCCCTAGCCCTAGCACCTGGAAACTCGAACCCTAGCCCTAGCACATAGACATATAGGACTATTACATATATTTGGGGGGGCAATACCATAACTCGGCGCCTGGTGGCGCTAGAGAGACGGCACCTAGTGCAATCGAAAGCCCGCCCCCCAATTAGTATACACACCAAATTTGGGAGCTCTAGCACTTACGGTTCAAAAGTTAAGGGGGGGGGGGCACTTCGGGGGGGGGCACTCTTCGCATTTATCTATATAACCTAACCCTAACCCTAACCCTAACCCTAACCCTAACCCTAACCTAACCCTAACCCTAACCCTAACCCTAACCCTAACCCTAACCCTAACCTAACCCTAACCCTAACCCTAACCCTAACCCTAACCCTAACCCTAACCCTAACCTAACCCTAACCCTAACCCTAACCCTAACCCTAGCCCTAGCCCTAGCACCTGGAAACTCGAACCCTAGCCCTAGCCCTAGCACCTGGAAACTCGAACCCTAGCCCTAGCCCTAGCACCTGGAAACTCGAACCCTAGCCCTAGCCCTAGCACCTGGAAACTCGAACCCTAGCCCTAGCCCTAGCACCTGGAAACTCGAACCCTAGCCCTAGCCCTAGCACCTGGAAACTCGAACCCTAGCCCTAGCACATAGACATATAGGACTATTACATATATTTGGGGGGGCAATACCATAACTCGGCGCCTGGTGGCGCTAGAGAGACGGCACCTAGTGCAATCGAAAGCCCGCCCCCCAATTAGTATACACACCAAATTTGGGAGCTCTAGCACTTACGGTTCAAAAGTTAAGGGGGGGGGGGCACTTCGGGGGGGGGCACTCTTCGCATTTATCTATATAACCTAACCCTAACCCTAACCCTAACCCTAACCCTAACCCTAACCCTAACCCTAACCCTAACCCTAACCCTAACCCTAACCCTAACCTAACCCTAACCCTAACCCTAACCCTAACCCTAACCCTAACCCTAACTAACCCTAACCCTAACCCTAACCCTAACCCTAACCCTAACCCTAACCCTAACCCTAACCCTAACCCTAACCCTAACCCTAACCCTAACCTAACCCTAACCCTAACCCTAACCCTAACCCTAACCCTAACCCTAACCCTAACCCTAACCCTAACCCTAACCCTAACCCTAACCCTAACCCTAACCCTAACCTAACCCTAACTAACCCTAACCTAACCCTAACCCTAACCCTAACCCTAACCCTAACCCTAACCCTAACCCTAACCTAACCCTAACCCTAACCCTAACCCTAACCTAACCCAAACACTAAGTCCAACCCAAATATAACTAAGTCCCACCCAACCCAAAACACTAAGTCCAACCCCACCCAACCCAACCCAAAACTCTAAGTCCCACCCAACCCAACCCAAAACACTAAGTCCAACCCAAATATAACTAAGTCCAACCCAACCCAAAACACTAAGTCCAACCCAAATATAACTAAGTCCAACCCAACCCAAAACACTAAGTCCAACCCAAATATAACTAAGTCCAACCCAACCCAACCCGACCCAACCCAAAACACTAAGTCCAACCCAAATATAACTAAGTCCAACCCAACCCAACCCAACCCAAAACACTAAGTCCAACCCAAATATAACTAAGTCCCACCCCACCCCACCCCACCCAACCCAACCCAACCCAACCCAACCCAACCCAAAACACTAAGTCCCCGCCCAAATATAACTAAGTCCCCCCCCCCTCCCCCCCCCTCCCCCTCCCCCTCCCCCCCCCTCCCCCTCCCCCTCCAAGAAACTTAGGGAAAAAAAAAAAAAAAAAAAAAAAAAAAACAGCTGTATAGAGAAGTTGAACCCTAACCCTAGAACCTGGAAACTCGAACCCTAATCAGCTGTATAGAGAAGTTGAACCCTAACCCTAGAACCTGGAAACTCGAACC
Source organism: Cirrhinus mrigala (assembly GCA_036247105.1). Lineage (NCBI taxonomy): Eukaryota > Metazoa > Chordata > Actinopteri > Cypriniformes > Cyprinidae > Cirrhinus > Cirrhinus mrigala. The sequence continues at coordinate 855,502 of CM070022.1, forward strand.
CTAATCAGCTGTATAGAGAAGTTGAACCCTAGCCCTAGCACCTGGAAACTCGAACCCTAGCCCTAGCCCTAGCACCTGGAAACTCGAACCCTAGCCCTAGCCCTAGCACCTGGAAACTCGAACCCTAGCCCTAGCCCTAGCACCTGGAAACTCGAACCCTAGCCCTAGCCCTAGCACCTGGAAACTCGAACCCTAGCCCTAGCCCTAGCACCTGGAAACTCGAACCCTAGCCCTAGCCCTAGCACCTGGAAACTCGAACCCTAGCCCTAGCCCTAGCACCTGGAAACTCGAACCCTAGCCCTAGCCCTAGCACCTGGAAACTCGAACCCTAGCCCTAGCCCTAGCACCTGGAAACTCGAACCCTAGCCCTAGCACATAGACATATAGGACTATTACATATATTTGGGGGGGCAATACCATAACTCGGCGCCTGGTGGCGCTAGAGAGACGGCACCTAGTGCAATCGAAAGCCCGCCCCCCAATTAGTATACACACCAAATTTGGGAGCTCTAGCACTTACGGTTCAAAAGTTAAGGGGGGGGGGGCACTTCGGGGGGGGGCACTCTTCGCATTTATCTATATAACCTAACCCTAACCCTAACCCTAACCCTAACCCTAACCCTAACCTAACCCTAACCCTAACCCTAACCCTAACCCTAACCCTAACCTAACCCTAACCCTAACCCTAACCCTAACCCTAACCCTAACCCTAACCCTAACCTAACCCTAACCCTAACCCTAACCCTAACCCTAGCCCTAGCCCTAGCACCTGGAAACTCGAACCCTAGCCCTAGCCCTAGCACCTGGAAACTCGAACCCTAGCCCTAGCCCTAGCACCTGGAAACTCGAACCCTAGCCCTAGCCCTAGCACCTGGAAACTCGAGCCATAGCCCTAGCAACCTTGGAAACATCGAACCCTAGCCCAAGCCCTAGCACCTGGAAACTCGAACCCTAGCCCATAGCCCATAGACAATAGGACTACTAGCATATCATTTAGGGGTGGCAAAACCATAACTCGAGCGGCCTGTAGCCCTAGCCCTAGCACCTGGAAACTCGAACCCTAGCCCTAGCACATAGACATATAGGACTATTACATATATTTGGGGGGGCAATACCATAACTCGGCGCCTGGTGGCGCTAGAGAGACGGCACCTAGTGCAATCGAAAGCCCGCCCCCCAATTAGTATACACACCAAATTTGGGAGCTCTAGCACTTACGGTTCAAAAGTTAAGGGGGGGGGGGCACCTTCGGGGGGGGGCACTCTTCGCATTTATCTATATAACCTAACCCTAACCCTAACCCTAACCCTAACCCTAACCCTAACCCTAACCCTAACCCTAACCCTAACCCTAACCCTAACCCTAACCTAACCCTAACCCTAACCCTAACCCTAACCCTAACCCTAACCCTAACTAACCCTAACCCTAACCCTAACCCTAAACCCTAACCCTAACCCTAACCCTAACCCTAACCCTAACCCTAACCCTAACCCTAACCCTAACCTAACCCTAACCCTAACCCTAACCCCTAACCCTAACCCTAACCCTAACCCTAACCCTAACCCTAACCCTAACCCTAACCCTAACCCTAACCCTAACCCTAACCTAACCCTAACTAACCCTAACCTAACCCTAACCCTAACCCTAACCCTAACCCTAACCCTAAACCCTAACCCTAACCTAACCCTAACCCTAACCCTAACCCTAACCCAACCCAAACACTAAGTCCAACCCAAATATAACTAAGTCCCACCCAACCCAAAACACTAAGTCCAACCCCACCCAACCCAACCCAAAACTCTAAGTCCCACCCAACCCAACCCAAAACACTAAGTCCAACCCAAATATAACTAAGTCCAACCCAACCCAAAACACTAAGTCCAACCCAAATATAACTAAGTCCAACCCAACCCAAAACACTAAGTCCAACCCAAATATAACTAAGTCCAACCCAACCCAACCCGACCCAACCCAAAACACTAAGTCCAACCCAAATATAACTAAGTCCAACCCAACCCAACCCAACCCAAAACACTAAGTCCAACCCAAATATAACTAAGTCCCACCCCACCCCACCCCACCCAACCCAACCCAACCCAACCCAACCCAACCCAAAACACTAAGTCCCGCCCAAATATAACTAAGTCCCCCCCCCTCCCCCCCCCCCCCTCCCCCTCCCCCCCCCTCCCCCTCCCCCTCCAAGAAACTTAGGGAAAAAAAAAAAAAAAAAAAAAAAAAAAACAGCTGTATAGAGAAGTTGAACCCTAACCCTAGAACCTGGAAACTCGAACCCTAATCAGCTGTATAGAGAAGTTGAACCCTAACCCTAGAACCTGGAAACTCGAACCCTAATCAGCTGTATAGAGAAGTTGAACCCTAGCCCTAGCACCTGGAAACTCGAACCCTAGCCCTAGCCCTAGCACCTGGAAACTCGAACCCTAGCCCTAGCCCTAGCACCTGGAAACTCGAACCCTAGCCCTAGCCCTAGCACCTGGAAACTCGAACCCTAGCCCTAGCCCTAGCACCTGGAAACTCGAACCCTAGCCCTAGCCCTAGCACCTGGAAACTCGAACCCTAGCCCTAGCCCTAGCACCTGGAAACTCGAACCCTAGCCCTAGCCCTAGCACCTGGAAACTCGAACCCTAGCCCTAGCCCTAGCACCTGGAAACTCGAACCCTAGCCCTAGCCCTAGCACCTGGAAACTCGAACCCTAGCCCTAGCACATAGACATATAGGACTATTACATATATTTGGGGGGGCAATACCATAACTCGGCGCCTGGTGGCGCTAGAGAGACGGCACCTAGTGCAATCGAAAGCCCGCCCCCCAATTAGTATACACACCAAATTTGGGAGCTCTAGCACTTACGGTTCAAAAGTTAAGGGGGGGGGGGCACTTCTCGGGGGGGGGCACTCTTCGCATTTATCTATATAACCTAACCCTAACCCTAACCCTAACCCTAACCCTAACCCTAACCTAACCCTAACCCTAACCCTAACCCTAACCCTAACCCTAACCTAACCCTAACCCTAACCCTAACCCTAACCCTAACCCTAACCCTAACCCTAACCTAACCCTAACCCTAACCCTAACCCTAACCCTAGCCCTAGCCCTAGCACCTGGAAACTCGAACCCTAGCCCTAGCCCTAGCACCTGGAAACTCGAACCCTAGCCCTAGCCCTAGCACCTGGAAACTCGAACCCTAGCCCTAGCCCTAGCACCTGGAAACTCGAACCCTAGCCCTAGCCCTAGCACCTGGAAACTCGAACCCTAGCCCTAGCCCTAGCACCTGGAAACTCGAACCCTAGCCCTAGCACATAGACATATAGGACTATTACATATATTTGGGGGGGCAATACCATAACTCGGCGCCTGGTGGCGCTAGAGAGACGGCACCTAGTGCAATCGAAAGCCCGCCCCCCAATTAGTATACACACCAAATTTGGGAGCTCTAGCACTTACGGTTCAAAAGTTAAGGGGGGGGGGGCACTTCGGGGGGGGGGCACTCTTCGCATTTATCTATATAACCTAACCCTAACCCTAACCCTAACCCTAACCCTAACCCTAACCCTAACCCTAACCCTAACCCTAACCCTAACCCTAACCCTAACCTAACCCTAACCCTAACCCTAACCCTAACCCTAACCCTAACCCTAACTAACCCTAACCCTAACCCTAACCCTAACCCTAACCCTAACCCTAACCCTAACCCTAACCCTAACCCTAACCCTAACCCTAACCCTAACCTAACCCTAACCCTAACCCTAACCCTAACCCTAACCCTAACCCTAACCCTAACCCTAACCCTAACCCTAACCCTAACCCTAACCCTAACCCTAACCCTAACCTAACCCTAACTAACCCTAACCTAACCCTAACCCTAACCCTAACCCTAACCCTAACCCTAACCCTAACCCTAACCTAACCCTAACCCTAACCCTAACCCTAACCTAACCCAAACACTAAGTCCAACCCAAATATAACTAAGTCCCACCCAACCCAAAACACTAAGTCCAACCCCACCCAACCCAACCCAAAACTCTAAGTCCCACCCAACCCAACCCAAAACACTAAGTCCAACCCAAATATAACTAAGTCCAACCCAACCCAAAACACTAAGTCCAACCCAAATATAACTAAGTCCAACCCAACCCAAAACACTAAGTCCAACCCAAATATAACTAAGTCCAACCCAACCCAACCCGACCCAACCCAAAACACTAAGTCCAACCCAAATATAACTAAGTCCAACCCAACCCAACCCAACCCAAAACACTAAGTCCAACCCAAATATAACTAAGTCCCACCCCACCCCACCCCACCCAACCCAACCCAACCCAACCCAACCCAACCCAAAACACTAAGTCTCCCGCCCAAATATAACTAAGTCCCCCCCCCCTCCCCCCCCCCTCCCCCCTCCCCCCCCCCTCCCCCTCCCCCTCCAAGAAACTTAGGGAAAA
>CM070022.1:864961-873844 GCA_036247105.1 Cirrhinus mrigala
GTCTAACCCTAATTTAATAAATTCCAGCAGTTATTTTAATTCCTTTAATATTTTATTTATTTATTTATATATTTATATGTTTATGTATATATTTATTTTCATGATTGATTCCATTTATTACTGGGGTACATTCAATTATCTTAATCCTAGAAATACAGAGAATGAGTATGAGAAAGGGGTCAAAGGGTCATTGAGGGTTAAATTCATGTGGATGCTTTAAAAAGGACACAGACACACAAAGACAATATTCAGAAAAATTCAGAGAAGTAAGACGGACGGAGGGACTGTTGGAGAGAGTTGTCGTGGAGTGGATCTGAAGCGGGCCTCGGAAATGTGGGCCAGTGCCGAACCGAGGTCAGACCTGGTCTGACCCCTGGATTCTTAAATACCTAACCCTGAACCCTAATTTTCCCACCACAAAGTCAATTTTGAAACCTTAAACAGCACTCGCTGACAGAATGCAATGCCTGATCAGGATTATCGGGCGGCGACTTTCGGGTTACTGCCTGATTCGCTGGTCCGGAGTAAGTTTAGTCAAAAACTTTGCGTTCCCAGAGCCGATCGATGTTCAGATTTAACTTTCAACCAACCTTCGCATTAAACCTAACCAAAACTGAACTCCTGGTCTTCCAAAATCTTAGCCCTACGCTCCAAAAACAGCCTATTCTCCTGGAACGCGACATAGATAAAGGCCTTCCTGGTACAGTCAGACATGCGTCGGCCCGTGCATTCTCCTCAGTCTCCCTACTCCAAACCTTCCTAGACGGGTGCTAGGTTGGGGGGAGCTGTTGTACTTTTTCTAACCTAACACTGTAGTGTGCAGCCCTAGGAAATTGAGCCCTTAGCGCGCTAGCCCTAAGCACGCTAGCCCCAAGCACGCTAGCCCTAATTTGGGATTTTTGTAGCAGGACAAAAGTGTTTTTATTTGGTTTTAGACCCCTACCGTGTTTTGTGGGCCTGGGGGGCCATTTTGCGAACCATGGGCAGGTCCAAACAAGTCCCAAAGCGGGCAGTGGAAGTGTGTGCCAGTGCACAACCTGGTTTTGGACTTTGTCTGAGCCATGGAGTTTTTTGAGCCCCTAACCGAGGTCAGACTTGGTCTGACCCCTGGATTCTTAAATACCTAACCTAGAGATAGTAACCCTAATGGGTTCACCCACCCTAATCCTGACACCTAGAGATGGTAGCCCTAGGGCGAGCACCCCTATTTAATTTACATCTTTGTTATGCAGCCCTAGCATGGTGAACCCTGAGTGCTCTAGCCCTAATTTCATAAATTATATTCTATTTGTTTATGCATTTATTTTTATGATGGAGTTTATTTAGTACTAGTGTACATTCAGTTATCTTTTAATCCCAAAAACATAAAGACGGAGTATGAGAGAGGGGTCAAAAGGTCATTAAAAAGGACACAGACACACAAAGACAATATTCGGGAAAATACACAGAAATAAGACAAGTGGAGGGGCTGTTGGAGAGAGTTGTCGTGAAGTGGACCTGAAGCGGGCTTCGGAAATGTGGGCCAGCGCCTAACCGAGGTCAGACCTGGTCTGACCCCTGGATTCTTAAATATCTAACGAGGACACGGATCCGCGCACTTCTTAAACGCCTTACTAGTGCTAGCCATCGTTTTCTAATGAAAAAAGGATCTCTTACCGTTTTGCTGCACACTCCAGACAAAGAGTCAGTGAAGACGAAGAAGAGACCATCCTGCTCTACCGGCGTCCTTTTATACTATGGTCGCACCGGTAGTGACGCACCAGCAGTGTCGAGTCGCGCCGGAAGTGACGTCATAAGCTGTCGCCGGCCAACTCTGTTGATGTTTTTGTATTTAGACTTCAGACACGGGTCACGCAGACGGCGTTCCCCCTAGCGACCCCTAGAGGACGCAGTTCGAGTGAAATGGTACAACGATCATCAAAACATGATGTAAATAAACACCATAGCATAAGATGCGTACAAAAACAAAACCAGCAATTAATAAATCAAGACAGTCAAAACCATTTTGTAGAAGCACTTAAAAATTTTACAGACCCAAAAAAAAAAAAAAAAATTCAAAATCAACTTCTTATCTTATACAATAAATTTCAAAAACAAACAAAAAAAACAAATCTTCAATAAGTCAGAAGTACAAAGATAAAAATACTGCACAAATAAAAACAGTTGCACAAGGGGAGGGGGGCGGGACTACCGAAAGGAGTGGAAAAAGCTGCAAACGCATAAAGAAAAGAAACAAATGAAAGAACCCTGGAAAAAAAAAAACCTTAAATAGAAACTGCCAAATTAAACAGACATGAACACAAAAAAGAAAAGAGCTTAAGTATTCTAGTAAAAAGTAACTTTCAAACTATATATGGTCATAAAACAGAACAAAAAACCATCAACACTATGATTTTAAAACGAAATATTTCATGAAACTTAAGGAAAACAATAAAAAGATACAAACAGCACAAACAATGCTGACATGCAAGTTAAAAATAATAAAAAATAAAAACACAGAAGAACAGCAGAAACCTTGTCAAAATACCCATCACTTTAAAAACCAAAAAGTCAGTGTAACAATTTAATCCTCTGAAGACAAGTTGTTGATGAACCCAAGTGCAGTTTATTTAAATCCAAACGTGAACATCCAAACAATGAACAAAGACTTGACTTGACTTCACTAGACTTGACTTGGCACAGACTTGACAAAAACAAACTTGACATGAACAGACTTAGCTTGACATGAAAACAGGCATGAACAAGAACAAAAACTCACCAAGAGCAGGTTACAAACTTCAGTACACGACAAGAAACAAAGGGAACATGAGGGTTACTTATACCAAACAATCAGGAGCACATGACACAAACCAACCAAAGAGCAAACAGACACATGACTAGAACAACCAATCAGAACATGACACATTGAACAGAGGAACCAATGGCAGGAATACAAGAGGACAAGGGAAGCAAGACACAAACAAAAAAAATAGCATAATAAAGGAATGGCAATATAACTGGGATAGGGAATTAATGGGCAAACATTATTATAAAATTCAGGAGAAGGTAGGAAATAGCAGGGTATGTAAACGGAATAATAAAGCTGAAGGTATAATTACGCGATTGAGAATGGGAAACACGGGGTTAAATAAAACATTACACCTAATAGGGAAACATCCAACTGGCTTATGCGATCATTGTCAGGAGGAGGAGTCAGTGGAGCACATACTGTGTCATTGCCAAAAGTACATTACAGAAAGAGAAATATTAAAGAAAGAAATTAGGGAACAAAGTTCTATATGAATTAGCATTACAGACATACTTAATGGTCATAACAATGAAAGTGTATTAAATTATTTGAGAAAAACTGGTGTGATTAATAGAATCTACTTAGTGTGTGTTGGTTTACCTTTTTTTTTTTTATATTATTATTAACTGGGAGGTAGTTGACTCAGGCCCACACTCCAGTACAGTAGGTGGCGGTAATGCACCTTAACGTTAGATGCCGGCCGCCATTAAAACACCAAAGAAGAAAAAGAAGACACAAATACTATAGGATTTAGGATATTGGAACTTTTTTATTTTTATTTATTATTATTATTTTTATTTTTTTTTTTTTGTTTGTTTTTTTTGCTCTATTATATAAAGTCAAAATTATAATTCATGCTACATACTCCTGTGACGATGCCAAAGACGAATCGTGAGACGAGGGATCCATATGCAACAACTTTAATGATAAATCAGACAACTTAAACAGGCGTTGGTCAACAATGGCGGACTGGTGTGGTGAAGGCAAATCCAAGCGGGTCGTAATAGTCCGTGCAAGGGGTCGGGGCAGGCGGCAATCAAAGGCGATAGTCCGTGGGGAAAGCAAGGGTCGATAAAGGGCAGGCAGCAGAGGTTCACACACAGTAAAGGCAGTCCGGTTGGCAACGAGTAAGCAGTCCGATAGATAAACGCTCAGGATTGAAAACATAGTCAACAAAACTTCGCGGGGAACGGCCCAGCGAAGCACGCTGAAATAGCCGCCAAACAGGAAGTGAACCTGGGTAACCCGGAACCGGAAGGGAAAGCCCCAGGCAGGGGATTGTGGGTAATGCAGTTCAAAACTCCGGAGAGGGTTCCCGCTGGTGCGGTACGGGGGAAGCCACAGAGACCGCGTTCGTGACAGAGCCCCCCCCCTGAGAGTGCCTCCTGGCACGAGGAGGTGGCCGACGCCGGGGTCTACCCCTACCCCGGGGTCCTGGCCGATCTGGGTGAGCAGAGTGAAAGTCCGCGGTGAGGGAAGGATCCAGGATGTCCTTAGCGAATACCCAGGACCGTTCCTCGGGGCCAAAGCCCTCCCAGTCGACCAGATACTGTAAGTGACCGCTCCGGCGTCGGGAGTCCAGAATGGAATTGACTCGGTAAGCCTCCTCGCCGTCGATGATCAGGGGGGCAGGTCTCTGGGGAGCGGTCTCCTCTAGGATCTCCACCCCGTCCGGGGCACCAGCGGGCTTTAACAGAGAGACATGGAAGGTGGGTGAGATACGATATTCAGCTGGTAATGCAAGTCTAAAAGATACAGGTGTGATTTGACGGATAATTTTGAAAGGACCCACGTACCTGGGGCTTAGCTTTCTACAGGGTAGGCGCAGGCGGAGGTCCCGGGTCGAGAGCCACACCCATTGGCCGGGCTCGTAGGGAGGGTTGGGTCGGCGGCGACGATTAGCCTGGGCCTGGGTCCGGCGGACGGCTCTTTGAAGGTGAACATGGGCCCGATTCCAGGTGGCCTCGCTCATGTGCATCCAGGAGTCCACGGCCGGGAGGTCAGAAGGCTCTCCGGACCAGGGAAACAAGGGAGGTTGAAAGCCCAGTGTACATTGAAAAGGTGTCAGGTTGGTTGAAGGTTTGCGGATGGAGTTCTGGGCGTATTCGGCCCAGAGGAGGAAGCGACTCCAGTTCTCCTGGTGGTCATGACAGTATGATCGGAGGAAACGTGTTAGTTCCTGATTGAGTCTCTCTACCTGTCCATTGGCCTCTGGATGATAACCTGAGGTCAGGCTGACGTTTACTCCTAGGAGGCGGAAAAAACTGGACCAGAGACGTGAGGTGAACTGAGGACCCCGGTCCGATACAATGTCTTCGGGGAGACCGTAGAAGCGGAACACCGTGTTGCAGAGGGCCTCAGCCGTTTCCAGAGCTGTTGGTAGTTTGGGGAGCGGAATGAGACGGCAGCCCTTGGAGAACCGATCGATTACAGACAGGATGGTGGTGTGTCCCTGTGATGGAGGAAGATCGGTGATGAAATCTACGGCTATGTGAGACCAGGGGCGTTTGGGAACAGGTAGGGGTTGAAGCAGCCCAGCGGGTAGTTGGCGAGACGCTTTGGTGGTGTTGCATACCACACAGTTCTTGACATGGTTTACAGTGTCTGAACGAAGTGATGGCCACCAGAAACGGTTGTGGAGCAGGTCAATGGTGGCCTCTATACCGGGGTGTCCTGAGCTTGGGGTGGCGTGTACGTCAGAGAGGATCCGTGTGCGGAGCTCCGCTGGAACATAGGTGCGATCTTCGGGGCATTCCGTGGGTGGAGGGTCCCGGGAGTGGGCCTCCGAAATCTCCGTCATGAGATCCCAGGTGACCGGTGCGATGAGCATGGAGGGAGGCAAAATAGTCTCTGAACGTGGAGGGGCATGGTCAGGCTCGTAGACTCGTGATAGGGCATCGGCCTTGAGGTTCTGGGAGCCGGGACGATAACTGATGGTGAATTGGAAGCGTGTGAAGAAAAGCGCCCAACGGGCCTGTCGATGGTTGAGTACCTTGGCGGTGCGGATGTATTCCAGATTTTTATGGTCGGTTAGGATGATGAACGGATGTTGAGCTCCCTCCAGCCAGTGCCTCCACTCCTCTAAGGCTAATTTGATAGCCAGCAATTCCCGGTTTCCCACGTCATAATTCCTCTCAGCGGGGTTTAGTTTGTGTGAGAAAAAGGCGCAAGGGAAGGTCCGTGGTGGTCCTTGCCTCTGCGAGAGAATGGCGCCCACGCCGGTACTTGACGCGTCGACCTCCACGAGGAAGGGCAGTTGGGGGTCCGGGTGTTTGAGGACGGGTGCTGAAGAGAATCTGCGACGGAGTTCATGAAAGGCCTGTAATGCCTCAGGATTCCAAGAGAGCCGAGCGCTCCCCTTCTTGACCATTGAAGTGAGTGGTGCAGCCACCGAGCTGAAGTTGCGGATGAACCGCCGATAGAAATTCGAGAAACCCAGAAACCGCTGAAGTTCCTTTAGTGTTTTGGGTTGGGGCCAGTTCCGTACTGCGTTAACTTTGGTCTCGTCCATAGCCACGCCCTCTGGACTGATGACGTAGCCCAGAAAGGAGATTTTTTCCTGATGGAACAGACATTTTTCCTCCTTAGCGTACAGTTGGTGGTGGATGAGACGCTTGAGTACGGCCCTGACATGTTGGATGTGTTCGAGGTAGGTGTTGGAGAAGATTAATATATCGTCAATGTAAACAATGACCCAGCGGTTTAGCATGTCCCGGAAAATGTCGTTCACAAAGGCCTGGAAGTAAGACGGACTGTTGGCCAGGCCGAAGGGCATGACCCGGTATTCATAGTGCCCTGCCGTCGTGGAGAACGCCGTTTTCCATTCGTCCCCCTCCCGAATGCGAATAAGATTGTAGGCCGAGCGAAGATCCAACTTTGAGTAGTATTTGGCGGATCGAAGCTGTTCCAGGGCTGGAGGAACGAGAGGGAGAGGATAGCGGTACTTCACGGTGATCTCATTAAGTGAGCGGTAATCAATACAGGGTCGCAGTCCCCCATCCTTCTTTTTTACGAAGAAGAAACCGGCCGAGGCTGGCGAGGTGGATGGCCGGATGAATCCCTTGGCAAGCTCCTCCTTGATGTAGTTCTCCATGGCCTCTGACTCAGGCTGTGAGAGAGGAAATATACGGCCCCGTGAGGGAACGGCTCCTGGCATTAACTCGATGGCGCAGTCGCCTGGTCTGTGGGGTGGTAATTGAGTCGCTCTGACCTTGCTGAAAGCCTCGAGGAGGTCGTGGTATTCGTGGGGTATGGGGCTGCTCGGAGGAGACGAGGAGGACTTGGTTGGTGGCTGAGGCGCAGGAGACACGCAGTGCTTGTGGCAATGGGGTGACCAGTCCGTGATGATGCCTCTGGCCCAGGAGATGGTGGGCTCATGGAGGTTGAGCCAGGGGTATCCTAAGATGAGTGGTGACTGCGGTGAGGTAATGACGAAAAAAACGGATTGATTCCTGATGGCGTGGTTCCAGACAGAGGGTGAGTTCATGAGTGATGTGTTCGACGCGACCTGTTCCTAACGGTCTCCCGTCGAGGGCGGCCACTGCCACGGGGGAAGAACAGGAGACAACAGGCAGCTGATTAGTTTTCACGAAGTCTTTGTCGATAAAGTTACCGGCAGCGCCGGAATCAATCAGAGCTGTGGTCTCAACAGTTATATCGACTGAGCTGAGCCGAACCGGAACCTTACAACAATTTAAACTGGGTCTGGAAACACTCACCGAGGTAGGAGGTCGGGGTGGTCGGGTCGGGCAGGTGGCCCGAATGTGTCCCGCTTGGCCGCAGTATAGGCACAGACTGTTGCGTAAGCGGCGCTCCCTTTCCTCTGTGGTAAGTTTCGTGGTTCCCAGCTGCATGGGTTCCGGATCTGAAGAGGCTGGGACGGGAGGCTGATGGGTTGAGGAGAAAGAACGGACGGGCCGGCGGGCGCGCATCACGTTGTCGATACGAATGGACTGGTCGATGAATTGACTGAGCGAAAGACCCTCGTCCCGGCAGGCGAGCTCCACCTGCAGATCTGAGTTCAGCCCTTTGCGGTAGTGAAGCTTAAGAGGTCCTTCATTCCATCCGCTCTGTGCCGCCAGCGTTCTGAAATCCAACGCGTATTCGGCGGCCGTGCGTCGTCCCTGGCGCAGCGCCATTATTTGCTCGCCGGCGTCACCGCTCTCAGGGGTCGGCTGGAAAACCTCCTTAAAGCTGGTGAGAAAGGTGGCGAACGTAGGGTAAGCAGATTGCCCCAAATCCCACACAGCGGTTGCCCACTCCAGCGCCTTCCCGGTCAAAAGCGAGCAGACGAAGGCGATTTTGCTTTCGTCGGTAGCATACAAGTTCGGTTGTTGATTCACAAACAGCGTGCATTGAAGTAAGAAGCCCTTACATTTCGTTGGTGTGCCGTCGAACTTGTCCGGGAAAGCCAAACGAGGACTGGCAACGGCAGGCTGAACCGCCGGAGGTTGAGCGGGGGAAGGTGGGGGAGTAGCAACGAGAGATGCGGCTACCTGTAATCCTTGTACCGCGCGCACGAGCTGTTCGGTCAGGAGTGTTAAACGATCCAGTTGCTCCTGGTGCTGGGACAATCTGGTAGCTTGGGCAGACATCTCCGTGGCCAACTGAGTAGCTGTCGCTGGATCCGTAGGCGGCGAAGTTTTCTGTGACGATGCCAAAGACGAATCGTGAGACGAGGGATCCATATGCAACAACTTTAATGATAAATCAGACAACTTAAACAGGCGTTGGTCAACAATGGCGGACTGGTGTGGTGAAGGCAAATCCAAGCGGGTCGTAATAGTCCGTGCAAGGGGTCGGGGCAGGCGGCAATCAAAGGCGATAGTCCGTGGGGAAAGCAAGGGTCGATAAAGGGCAGGCAGCAGAGGTTCACACACAGTAAAGGCAGTCCGGTTGGCAACGAGTAAGCAGTCCGATAGATAAACGCTCAGGATTGAAAACATAGTCAACAAAACTTCGCGGGGAACGGCCCAGCGAAGCACGCTGAAATAGCCGCCAAACAGGAAGTGAACCTGGGTAACCCGGAACCGGAAGGGAAAGCCCCAGGCAGGGGATTGTGGGTAATGCAGTTCAAAACTCCGGAGAGGGTTCCC
>CM070022.1:874344-886203 GCA_036247105.1 Cirrhinus mrigala
AACCCTAACCCTAACCCTAACCTAACCCTAACCCTAACCCTAACCCTAACCCTAACCCTAACCCTAACCCTAACCCTAACCCTAACCCTAACCCTAACCCTAACCCTAACCCTAACCCTAACCCTAACCCTAACCCTAACCCTAACCCTAACCCTAACCCTAACCCTAACCCTAACCCTAACCCTAACCCTAACCCTAACCCTAAACCCTAACCCTAACCCTAACCCTAACCCTAACCCTAACCCTAACCCTAACCCTAACCCTAACCCTAACCCTAACCCTAACCCTAACCCTAACCCTAACCCTAACCCTAACCCTAACCCTAACCCTAACCCTAACCCTAACCCTAACCCTAACCCTAACCCTAACCCTAACCCTAACCCTAACCCTAACCCTAACCCTAACCCTAACCCTAACCCTAACCCTAACCCTAACCCTAACCCTAACCTAAACCCTAACCCTAACCTAACCCTAACCCTAACCCTAACCCTAACCCTAACCCTAACCCTAACCCTAACCCTAACCCTAACCCTAACCCTAACCCTAACCCTAACCCTAACCCTAACCCTAACCCTAACCCTAACCCTAACCCTAACCCTAACCCTAACCCTAACCCTAACCCTAACCCTAACCCTAACCCTAACCCTAACCCTAACCCTAACCCTAACCCTAACCCTAACCCTAACCCTAACCCTAACCCTAACCCTAACCCTAACCCTAACCCTAACCCTAACCCTAACCCTAACCCTAACCCTAACCCTAACCCTAACCCTAACCCTAACCCTAACCCTAACCCTAACCCTAACCCTAACCCTAACCCTAACCCTAACCCTAACCCTAACCCTAACCCTAACCCTAACCCTAACCCTAACCCTAACCCTAACCCTAACCCTAACCCTAACCCTAACCCTAACCCTAACCCTAACCCTAACCCTAACCCTAACCCTAACCCTAACCCTAACCCTAACCCTAACCCTAACCCTAACCCTAACCCTAACCCTAACCCTAACCCTAACCCTAACCCTAACCCTAACCCTAACCCTAACCCTAACCCTAACCCTAACCCTAACCCTAACCCTAACCCTAACCCTAACCCTAACCCTAACCCTAACCCTAACCCTAACCCTAACCCTAACCCTAACCCTAACCCTAACCCTAACCCTAACCCTAACCCTAACCCTAACCCTAACCCTAACCCTAACCCTAACCCTAACCCTAACCCTAACCCTAACCCTAACCCTAACCCTAACCCTAACCCTAACCCTAACCCTAACCCTAACCCTAACCCTAACCCTAACCCTAACCTAACCCTAACCCTAACCTAACCCTAACCCTAACCCTAACCCTAACCCTAACCCTAACCCTAACCCTAACCCTAACCCTAACCCTAACCCTAACCCTAACCCTAACCCTAACCCTAACCCTAACCCTAACCCTAACCCTAACCCTAACCCTAACCTAACCCTAACCCTAACCCTAACCCTAACCCTAACCCTAACCCTAACCCTAACCCTAACCCTAACCCTAACCCTAACTAACCCTAACCCTAACCCTAACCCTAACCCTAACCCTAACCCTAACCCTAACCTAACCCTAACCCTAACCTAACCCTAACCCTAACCCTAACCCTAACCCTAACCTAACCCTAACCCTAACCCTAACCCTAACCCTAACCCTAACCCTAACCCTAACCCTAACCCTAACCCTAACCCTAACCCTAACCCTAACCTAACCCTAACCTAACCCTAACCCTAACCCTAACCCTAACCCTAACCTAACCCTAACCCTAACCCTAACCCTAACCCTAACCCTAACCTAACCCTAACCCTAACCTAACCCTAACCTAACCCTAACCTAACCTAACCCTAACCCTAACCCTAACCCTAACCCTAACCCTAACCCTAACCTAACCCTAACCCTAACCCTAACCCTAACCCTAACCCTAACCCTAACCTAACCCTAACCCTAACCCTAACCCTAACCCTAACCCTAACCCTAACTAACCCTAACCCTAACCCTAACCCTAACCCTAACCCTAACCCTAACCCTAACCCTAACCCTAACCCTAACCTGACCCTAACCCTAACCTAACCCTAACCCTAACGTGCCCACACCAAACCTTACACCTAAGGTTTACAGACCTAATGAATACAACCACCACAAACCTGACACCTAGAAGATGGTGTACACAGGGCAGTACCCCTACGCGAATTACACCTAAGCTGCGTAGCCCTTGGATGGCGAACCATAAGTGTCTGAACCCTAGATGTCTGAACCCCAAGCGTTTGAACCCTAAAATTTTAAAATTTTAAAATTGGTCATTTCATAAGTTTCTGAACCCTAGAGGTCTGAACCCTGAGTGTCAGAACCCTAAGTGTTTGAACCCTAAAATGTTAAAATTTAGAATTCCATAATCCCTTTTATCTCTTTTTTAATCACTATTCGTTACTTAATTAGAAAAACATACAGGAAAAGGGACAAGAAATTGGGGTCAAAGGGTCAGATAGGTATTAGAAGGATGAATTCAACAATCATGATTGAGGACATATGCACACACATTATATAAATTATTAATAAATAAAGTGTATATCACAATGGTAGTATTAAATTAACACGTATCATATACAAAACAAGGACAGTAATTAACATACAAGATCCATATATAAGATATAATAAATAACAATAAATAATAAAAATATACACCTATTTGATAAGAAATTAAAAAGACACAGACACGTAGAGACAACATACAGAACAACTGGGAGAATTGAGACAAGTGGGGGGTCTGTTAGAGAGATTTCTTCCTCTTGTGGGACATGAAGCGGGCTTCGGAAATGTGGGCCAGAGCATAACCGAGGTCAGACCTGGTCTGACCCCTGGATCCTTAGATACCTAACCCTAACCCTAACCCTAACCCTAACCCTAACCCGGAGATGGTAGCCCTGGGGCGAGCACCCCTATTTAATTTACACCTTTCTTGTGCAGCCCTAGCTTGGTGAACCCTGAGTGGTCTAACCCTAATTTAATAAATTCCAGCAGTTATTTTAATTCCTTTAATATTTTATTTATTTATTTATATATTTATATGTTTATGTATATATTTATTTTCATGATTGATTCCATTTATTACTGGGGTACATTCAATTATCTTAATCCTAGAAATACAGAGAATGAGTATGAGAAAGGGGTCAAAGGGTCATTGAGGGTTAAATTCATGTGGATGCTTTAAAAAGGACACAGACACACAAAGACAATATTCAGAAAAATTCAGAGAAGTAAGACGGACGGAGGGACTGTTGGAGAGAGTTGTCGTGGAGTGGATCTGAAGCGGGCCTCGGAAATGTGGGCCAGTGCCGAACCGAGGTCAGACCTGGTCTGACCCCTGGATTCTTAAATACCTAACCCTGAACCCTAATTTTCCCACCACAAAGTCAATTTTGAAACCTTAAACAGCACTCGCTGACAGAATGCAATGCCTGATCAGGATTATCGGGCGGCGACTTTCGGGTTACTGCCTGATTCGCTGGTCCGGAGTAAGTTTAGTCAAAAACTTTGCGTTCCCAGAGCCGATCGATGTTCAGATTTAACTTTCAACCAACCTTCGCATTAAACCTAACCAAAACTGAACTCCTGGTCTTCCAAAATCTTAGCCCTACGCTCCAAAAACAGCCTATTCTCCTGGAACGCGACATAGATAAAGGCCTTCCTGGTACAGTCAGACATGCGTCGGCCCGTGCATTCTCCTCAGTCTCCCTACTCCAAACCTTCCTAGACGGGTGCTAGGTTGGGGGGAGCTGTTGTACTTTTTCTAACCTAACACTGTAGTGTGCAGCCCTAGGAAATTGAGCCCTTAGCGCGCTAGCCCTAAGCACGCTAGCCCCAAGCACGCTAGCCCTAATTTGGGATTTTTGTAGCAGGACAAAAGTGTTTTTATTTGGTTTTAGACCCCTACCGTGTTTTGTGGGCCTGGGGGGCCATTTTGCGAACCATGGGCAGGTCCAAACAAGTCCCAAAGCGGGCAGTGGAAGTGTGTGCCAGTGCACAACCTGGTTTTGGACTTTGTCTGAGCCATGGAGTTTTTTGAGCCCCTAACCGAGGTCAGACTTGGTCTGACCCCTGGATTCTTAAATACCTAACCTAGAGATAGTAACCCTAATGGGTTCACCCACCCTAATCCTGACACCTAGAGATGGTAGCCCTAGGGCGAGCACCCCTATTTAATTTACATCTTTGTTATGCAGCCCTAGCATGGTGAACCCTGAGTGCTCTAGCCCTAATTTCATAAATTATATTCTATTTGTTTATGCATTTATTTTTATGATGGAGTTTATTTAGTACTAGTGTACATTCAGTTATCTTTTAATCCCAAAAACATAAAGACGGAGTATGAGAGAGGGGTCAAAAGGTCATTAAAAAGGACACAGACACACAAAGACAATATTCGGGAAAATACACAGAAATAAGACAAGTGGAGGGGCTGTTGGAGAGAGTTGTCGTGAAGTGGACCTGAAGCGGGCTTCGGAAATGTGGGCCAGCGCCTAACCGAGGTCAGACCTGGTCTGACCCCTGGATTCTTAAATATCTAACGAGGACACGGATCCGCGCACTTCTTAAACGCCTTACTAGTGCTAGCCATCGTTTTCTAATGAAAAAAGGATCTCTTACCGTTTTGCTGCACACTCCAGACAAAGAGTCAGTGAAGACGAAGAAGAGACCATCCTGCTCTACCGGCGTCCTTTTATACTATGGTCGCACCGGTAGTGACGCACCAGCAGTGTCGAGTCGCGCCGGAAGTGACGTCATAAGCTGTCGCCGGCCAACTCTGTTGATGTTTTTGTATTTAGACTTCAGACACGGGTCACGCAGACGGCGTTCCCCCTAGCGACCCCTAGAGGACGCAGTTCGAGTGAAATGGTACAACGATCATCAAAACATGATGTAAATAAACACCATAGCATAAGATGCGTACAAAAACAAAACCAGCAATTAATAAATCAAGACAGTCAAAACCATTTTGTAGAAGCACTTAAAAATTTTACAGACCCAAAAAAAAAAAAAAAAATTCAAAATCAACTTCTTATCTTATACAATAAATTTCAAAAACAAACAAAAAAAACAAATCTTCAATAAGTCAGAAGTACAAAGATAAAAATACTGCACAAATAAAAACAGTTGCACAAGGGGAGGGGGGCGGGACTACCGAAAGGAGTGGAAAAAGCTGCAAACGCATAAAGAAAAGAAACAAATGAAAGAACCCTGGAAAAAAAAAAACCTTAAATAGAAACTGCCAAATTAAACAGACATGAACACAAAAAAGAAAAGAGCTTAAGTATTCTAGTAAAAAGTAACTTTCAAACTATATATGGTCATAAAACAGAACAAAAAACCATCAACACTATGATTTTAAAACGAAATATTTCATGAAACTTAAGGAAAACAATAAAAAGATACAAACAGCACAAACAATGCTGACATGCAAGTTAAAAATAATAAAAAATAAAAACACAGAAGAACAGCAGAAACCTTGTCAAAATACCCATCACTTTAAAAACCAAAAAGTCAGTGTAACAATTTAATCCTCTGAAGACAAGTTGTTGATGAACCCAAGTGCAGTTTATTTAAATCCAAACGTGAACATCCAAACAATGAACAAAGACTTGACTTGACTTCACTAGACTTGACTTGGCACAGACTTGACAAAAACAAACTTGACATGAACAGACTTAGCTTGACATGAAAACAGGCATGAACAAGAACAAAAACTCACCAAGAGCAGGTTACAAACTTCAGTACACGACAAGAAACAAAGGGAACATGAGGGTTACTTATACCAAACAATCAGGAGCACATGACACAAACCAACCAAAGAGCAAACAGACACATGACTAGAACAACCAATCAGAACATGACACATTGAACAGAGGAACCAATGGCAGGAATACAAGAGGACAAGGGAAGCAAGACACAAACAAAAAAAATAGCATAATAAAGGAATGGCAATATAACTGGGATAGGGAATTAATGGGCAAACATTATTATAAAATTCAGGAGAAGGTAGGAAATAGCAGGGTATGTAAACGGAATAATAAAGCTGAAGGTATAATTACGCGATTGAGAATGGGAAACACGGGGTTAAATAAAACATTACACCTAATAGGGAAACATCCAACTGGCTTATGCGATCATTGTCAGGAGGAGGAGTCAGTGGAGCACATACTGTGTCATTGCCAAAAGTACATTACAGAAAGAGAAATATTAAAGAAAGAAATTAGGGAACAAAGTTCTATATGAATTAGCATTACAGACATACTTAATGGTCATAACAATGAAAGTGTATTAAATTATTTGAGAAAAACTGGTGTGATTAATAGAATCTACTTAGTGTGTGTTGGTTTACCTTTTTTTTTTTTATATTATTATTAACTGGGAGGTAGTTGACTCAGGCCCACACTCCAGTACAGTAGGTGGCGGTAATGCACCTTAACGTTAGATGCCGGCCGCCATTAAAACACCAAAGAAGAAAAAGAAGACACAAATACTATAGGATTTAGGATATTGGAACTTTTTTATTTTTATTTATTATTATTATTTTTATTTTTTTTTTTTTGTTTGTTTTTTTTGCTCTATTATATAAAGTCAAAATTATAATTCATGCTACATACTCCTGTGACGATGCCAAAGACGAATCGTGAGACGAGGGATCCATATGCAACAACTTTAATGATAAATCAGACAACTTAAACAGGCGTTGGTCAACAATGGCGGACTGGTGTGGTGAAGGCAAATCCAAGCGGGTCGTAATAGTCCGTGCAAGGGGTCGGGGCAGGCGGCAATCAAAGGCGATAGTCCGTGGGGAAAGCAAGGGTCGATAAAGGGCAGGCAGCAGAGGTTCACACACAGTAAAGGCAGTCCGGTTGGCAACGAGTAAGCAGTCCGATAGATAAACGCTCAGGATTGAAAACATAGTCAACAAAACTTCGCGGGGAACGGCCCAGCGAAGCACGCTGAAATAGCCGCCAAACAGGAAGTGAACCTGGGTAACCCGGAACCGGAAGGGAAAGCCCCAGGCAGGGGATTGTGGGTAATGCAGTTCAAAACTCCGGAGAGGGTTCCCGCTGGTGCGGTACGGGGGAAGCCACAGAGACCGCGTTCGTGACAGAGCCCCCCCCCTGAGAGTGCCTCCTGGCACGAGGAGGTGGCCGACGCCGGGGTCTACCCCTACCCCGGGGTCCTGGCCGATCTGGGTGAGCAGAGTGAAAGTCCGCGGTGAGGGAAGGATCCAGGATGTCCTTAGCGAATACCCAGGACCGTTCCTCGGGGCCAAAGCCCTCCCAGTCGACCAGATACTGTAAGTGACCGCTCCGGCGTCGGGAGTCCAGAATGGAATTGACTCGGTAAGCCTCCTCGCCGTCGATGATCAGGGGGGCAGGTCTCTGGGGAGCGGTCTCCTCTAGGATCTCCACCCCGTCCGGGGCACCAGCGGGCTTTAACAGAGAGACATGGAAGGTGGGTGAGATACGATATTCAGCTGGTAATGCAAGTCTAAAAGATACAGGTGTGATTTGACGGATAATTTTGAAAGGACCCACGTACCTGGGGCTTAGCTTTCTACAGGGTAGGCGCAGGCGGAGGTCCCGGGTCGAGAGCCACACCCATTGGCCGGGCTCGTAGGGAGGGTTGGGTCGGCGGCGACGATTAGCCTGGGCCTGGGTCCGGCGGACGGCTCTTTGAAGGTGAACATGGGCCCGATTCCAGGTGGCCTCGCTCATGTGCATCCAGGAGTCCACGGCCGGGAGGTCAGAAGGCTCTCCGGACCAGGGAAACAAGGGAGGTTGAAAGCCCAGTGTACATTGAAAAGGTGTCAGGTTGGTTGAAGGTTTGCGGATGGAGTTCTGGGCGTATTCGGCCCAGAGGAGGAAGCGACTCCAGTTCTCCTGGTGGTCATGACAGTATGATCGGAGGAAACGTGTTAGTTCCTGATTGAGTCTCTCTACCTGTCCATTGGCCTCTGGATGATAACCTGAGGTCAGGCTGACGTTTACTCCTAGGAGGCGGAAAAAACTGGACCAGAGACGTGAGGTGAACTGAGGACCCCGGTCCGATACAATGTCTTCGGGGAGACCGTAGAAGCGGAACACCGTGTTGCAGAGGGCCTCAGCCGTTTCCAGAGCTGTTGGTAGTTTGGGGAGCGGAATGAGACGGCAGCCCTTGGAGAACCGATCGATTACAGACAGGATGGTGGTGTGTCCCTGTGATGGAGGAAGATCGGTGATGAAATCTACGGCTATGTGAGACCAGGGGCGTTTGGGAACAGGTAGGGGTTGAAGCAGCCCAGCGGGTAGTTGGCGAGACGCTTTGGTGGTGTTGCATACCACACAGTTCTTGACATGGTTTACAGTGTCTGAACGAAGTGATGGCCACCAGAAACGGTTGTGGAGCAGGTCAATGGTGGCCTCTATACCGGGGTGTCCTGAGCTTGGGGTGGCGTGTACGTCAGAGAGGATCCGTGTGCGGAGCTCCGCTGGAACATAGGTGCGATCTTCGGGGCATTCCGTGGGTGGAGGGTCCCGGGAGTGGGCCTCCGAAATCTCCGTCATGAGATCCCAGGTGACCGGTGCGATGAGCATGGAGGGAGGCAAAATAGTCTCTGAACGTGGAGGGGCATGGTCAGGCTCGTAGACTCGTGATAGGGCATCGGCCTTGAGGTTCTGGGAGCCGGGACGATAACTGATGGTGAATTGGAAGCGTGTGAAGAAAAGCGCCCAACGGGCCTGTCGATGGTTGAGTACCTTGGCGGTGCGGATGTATTCCAGATTTTTATGGTCGGTTAGGATGATGAACGGATGTTGAGCTCCCTCCAGCCAGTGCCTCCACTCCTCTAAGGCTAATTTGATAGCCAGCAATTCCCGGTTTCCCACGTCATAATTCCTCTCAGCGGGGTTTAGTTTGTGTGAGAAAAAGGCGCAAGGGAAGGTCCGTGGTGGTCCTTGCCTCTGCGAGAGAATGGCGCCCACGCCGGTACTTGACGCGTCGACCTCCACGAGGAAGGGCAGTTGGGGGTCCGGGTGTTTGAGGACGGGTGCTGAAGAGAATCTGCGACGGAGTTCATGAAAGGCCTGTAATGCCTCAGGATTCCAAGAGAGCCGAGCGCTCCCCTTCTTGACCATTGAAGTGAGTGGTGCAGCCACCGAGCTGAAGTTGCGGATGAACCGCCGATAGAAATTCGAGAAACCCAGAAACCGCTGAAGTTCCTTTAGTGTTTTGGGTTGGGGCCAGTTCCGTACTGCGTTAACTTTGGTCTCGTCCATAGCCACGCCCTCTGGACTGATGACGTAGCCCAGAAAGGAGATTTTTTCCTGATGGAACAGACATTTTTCCTCCTTAGCGTACAGTTGGTGGTGGATGAGACGCTTGAGTACGGCCCTGACATGTTGGATGTGTTCGAGGTAGGTGTTGGAGAAGATTAATATATCGTCAATGTAAACAATGACCCAGCGGTTTAGCATGTCCCGGAAAATGTCGTTCACAAAGGCCTGGAAGTAAGACGGACTGTTGGCCAGGCCGAAGGGCATGACCCGGTATTCATAGTGCCCTGCCGTCGTGGAGAACGCCGTTTTCCATTCGTCCCCCTCCCGAATGCGAATAAGATTGTAGGCCGAGCGAAGATCCAACTTTGAGTAGTATTTGGCGGATCGAAGCTGTTCCAGGGCTGGAGGAACGAGAGGGAGAGGATAGCGGTACTTCACGGTGATCTCATTAAGTGAGCGGTAATCAATACAGGGTCGCAGTCCCCCATCCTTCTTTTTTACGAAGAAGAAACCGGCCGAGGCTGGCGAGGTGGATGGCCGGATGAATCCCTTGGCAAGCTCCTCCTTGATGTAGTTCTCCATGGCCTCTGACTCAGGCTGTGAGAGAGGAAATATACGGCCCCGTGAGGGAACGGCTCCTGGCATTAACTCGATGGCGCAGTCGCCTGGTCTGTGGGGTGGTAATTGAGTCGCTCTGACCTTGCTGAAAGCCTCGAGGAGGTCGTGGTATTCGTGGGGTATGGGGCTGCTCGGAGGAGACGAGGAGGACTTGGTTGGTGGCTGAGGCGCAGGAGACACGCAGTGCTTGTGGCAATGGGGTGACCAGTCCGTGATGATGCCTCTGGCCCAGGAGATGGTGGGCTCATGGAGGTTGAGCCAGGGGTATCCTAAGATGAGTGGTGACTGCGGTGAGGTAATGACGAAAAAAACGGATTGATTCCTGATGGCGTGGTTCCAGACAGAGGGTGAGTTCATGAGTGATGTGTTCGACGCGACCTGTTCCTAACGGTCTCCCGTCGAGGGCGGCCACTGCCACGGGGGAAGAACAGGAGACAACAGGCAGCTGATTAGTTTTCACGAAGTCTTTGTCGATAAAGTTACCGGCAGCGCCGGAATCAATCAGAGCTGTGGTCTCAACAGTTATATCGACTGAGCTGAGCCGAACCGGAACCTTACAACAATTTAAACTGGGTCTGGAAACACTCACCGAGGTAGGAGGTCGGGGTGGTCGGGTCGGGCAGGTGGCCCGAATGTGTCCCGCTTGGCCGCAGTATAGGCACAGACTGTTGCGTAAGCGGCGCTCCCTTTCCTCTGTGGTAAGTTTCGTGGTTCCCAGCTGCATGGGTTCCGGATCTGAAGAGGCTGGGACGGGAGGCTGATGGGTTGAGGAGAAAGAACGGACGGGCCGGCGGGCGCGCATCACGTTGTCGATACGAATGGACTGGTCGATGAATTGACTGAGCGAAAGACCCTCGTCCCGGCAGGCGAGCTCCACCTGCAGATCTGAGTTCAGCCCTTTGCGGTAGTGAAGCTTAAGAGGTCCTTCATTCCATCCGCTCTGTGCCGCCAGCGTTCTGAAATCCAACGCGTATTCGGCGGCCGTGCGTCGTCCCTGGCGCAGCGCCATTATTTGCTCGCCGGCGTCACCGCTCTCAGGGGTCGGCTGGAAAACCTCCTTAAAGCTGGTGAGAAAGGTGGCGAACGTAGGGTAAGCAGATTGCCCCAAATCCCACACAGCGGTTGCCCACTCCAGCGCCTTCCCGGTCAAAAGCGAGCAGACGAAGGCGATTTTGCTTTCGTCGGTAGCATACAAGTTCGGTTGTTGATTCACAAACAGCGTGCATTGAAGTAAGAAGCCCTTACATTTCGTTGGTGTGCCGTCGAACTTGTCCGGGAAAGCCAAACGAGGACTGGCAACGGCAGGCTGAACCGCCGGAGGTTGAGCGGGGGAAGGTGGGGGAGTAGCAACGAGAGATGCGGCTACCTGTAATCCTTGTACCGCGCGCACGAGCTGTTCGGTCAGGAGTGTTAAACGATCCAGTTGCTCCTGGTGCTGGGACAATCTGGTAGCTTGGGCAGACATCTCCGTGGCCAACTGAGTAGCTGTCGCTGGATCCGTAGGCGGCGAAGTTTTCTGTGACGATGCCAAAGACGAATCGTGAGACGAGGGATCCATATGCAACAACTTTAATGATAAATCAGACAACTTAAACAGGCGTTGGTCAACAATGGCGGACTGGTGTGGTGAAGGCAAATCCAAGCGGGTCGTAATAGTCCGTGCAAGGGGTCGGGGCAGGCGGCAATCAAAGGCGATAGTCCGTGGGGAAAGCAAGGGTCGATAAAGGGCAGGCAGCAGAGGTTCACACACAGTAAAGGCAGTCCGGTTGGCAACGAGTAAGCAGTCCGATAGATAAACGCTCAGGATTGAAAACATAGTCAACAAAACTTCGCGGGGAACGGCCCAGCGAAGCACGCTGAAATAGCCGCCAAACAGGAAGTGAACCTGGGTAACCCGGAACCGGAAGGGAAAGCCCCAGGCAGGGGATTGTGG
>CM070022.1:886703-900343 GCA_036247105.1 Cirrhinus mrigala
GCGGTCTCTGTGGCTTCCCCCGTACCGCACCAGCGGGAACCCTCTCCGGAGTTTTGAACTGCATTACCCACAATCCCCTGCCTGGGGCTTTCCCTTCCGGTTCCGGGTTACCCAGGTTCACTTCCTGCTTGGCGGCTATTTCAGCGTGCTTCGCTGGGCCGTTCCCCGCGAAGTTTTGTTGACTATGTTTTCAATCCTGAGCGTTTATCTATCGGACTGCTTACTCGTTGCCAACCGGACTGCCTTTACTGTGTGTGAACCTCTGCTGCCTGCCCTTTATCGACCCTTGCTTTCCCCACGGACTATCGCCTTTGATTGCCGCCTGCCCCGACCCCTTGCACGGACTATTACGACCCGCTTGGATTTGCCTTCACCACACCAGTCCGCCATTGTTGACCAACGCCTGTTTAAGTTGTCTGATTTATCATTAAAGTTGTTGCATATGGATCCCTCGTCTCACGATTCGTCTTTGGCATCGTCACAGAAAACTTCGCCGCCTACGGATCCAGCGACAGCTACTCAGTTGGCCACGGAGATGTCTGCCCAAGCTACCAGATTGTCCCAGCACCAGGAGCAACTGGATCGTTTAACACTCCTGACCGAACAGCTCGTGCGCGCGGTACAAGGATTACAGGTAGCCGCATCTTCCGTTGCTACTCCCCCACCTTCCCCCGCTCAACCTCCGGCGGTTCAGCCTGCCGTTGCCAGTCCTCGTTTGGCTTTCCCGGACAAGTTCGACGGCACACCAACGAAATGTAAGGGCTTCTTACTTCAATGCACGCTGTTTGTGAATCAACAACCGAACTTGTATGCTACCGACGAAAGCAAAATCGCCTTCGTCTGCTCGCTTTTGACCGGGAAGGCGCTGGAGTGGGCAACCGCTGTGTGGGATTTGGGGCAATCTGCTTACCCTACGTTCGCCACCTTTCTCACCAGCTTTAAGGAGGTTTTCCAGCCGACCCCTGAGAGCGGTGACGCCGGCGAGCAAATAATGGCGCTGCGCCAGGGACGACGCACGGCCGCCGAATACGCGTTGGATTTCAGAACGCTGGCGGCACAGAGCGGATGGAATGAAGGACCTCTTAAGCTTCACTACCGCAAAGGGCTGAACTCAGATCTGCAGGTGGAGCTCGCCTGCCGGGACGAGGGTCTTTCGCTCAGTCAATTCATCGACCAGTCCATTCGTATCGACAACGTGATGCGCGCCCGCCGGCCCGTCCGTTCTTTCTCC
The DNA here is from genome assembly GCA_036247105.1 of Cirrhinus mrigala. Taxonomy (NCBI): domain Eukaryota; kingdom Metazoa; phylum Chordata; class Actinopteri; order Cypriniformes; family Cyprinidae; genus Cirrhinus; species Cirrhinus mrigala. The sequence continues at coordinate 887,935 of CM070022.1, forward strand.
TCAACCCATCAGCCTCCCGTCCCAGCCTCTTCAGATCCGGAACCCATGCAGCTGGGAACCACGAAACTTACCACAGAGGAAAGGGAGCGCCGCTTACGCAACAGTCTGTGCCTATACTGCGGCCAAGCGGGACACATTCGGGCCACCTGCCCGACCCGACCACCCCGACCTCCTACCTCGGTGAGTGTTTCCAGACCCAGTTTAAATTGTTGTAAGGTTCCGGTTCGGCTCAGCTCAGTCGATATAACTGTTGAGACCACAGCTCTGATTGATTCCGGCGCTGCCGGTAACTTTATCGACAAAGACTTCGTGAAAACTAATCAGCTGCCTGTTGTCTCTTGTTCTTCCCCCGTGGCAGTGGCCGCCCTCGACGGGAGACCGTTAGGAACAGGTCGCGTCGAACACATCACTCATGAACTCACCCTCTGTCTGGAACCACGCCATCAGGAATCAATCCGTTTTTTCGTCATTACCTCACCGCAGTCACCACTCATCTTAGGATACCCCTGGCTCAACCTCCATGAGCCCACCATCTCCTGGGCCAGAGGCATCATCACGGACTGGTCACCCCATTGCCACAAGCACTGCGTGTCTCCTGCGCCTCAGCCACCAACCAAGTCCTCCTCGTCTCCTCCGAGCAGCCCCATACCCCACGAATACCACGACCTCCTCGAGGCTTTCAGCAAGGTCAGAGCGACTCAATTACCACCCCACAGACCAGGCGACTGCGCCATCGAGTTAATGCCAGGAGCCGTTCCCTCACGGGGCCGTATATTTCCTCTCTCACAGCCTGAGTCAGAGGCCATGGAGAACTACATCAAGGAGGAGCTTGCCAAGGGATTCATCCGGCCATCCACCTCGCCAGCCTCGGCCGGTTTCTTCTTCGTAAAAAAGAAGGATGGGGGACTGCGACCCTGTATTGATTACCGCTCACTTAATGAGATCACCGTGAAGTACCGCTATCCTCTCCCTCTCGTTCCTCCAGCCCTGGAACAGCTTCGATCCGCCAAATACTACTCAAAGTTGGATCTTCGCTCGGCCTACAATCTTATTCGCATTCGGGAGGGGGACGAATGGAAAACGGCGTTCTCCACGACGGCAGGGCACTATGAATACCGGGTCATGCCCTTCGGCCTGGCCAACAGTCCGTCTTACTTCCAGGCCTTTGTGAACGACATTTTCCGGGACATGCTAAACCGCTGGGTCATTGTTTACATTGACGATATATTAATCTTCTCCAACACCTACCTCGAACACATCCAACATGTCAGGGCCGTACTCAAGCGTCTCATCCACCACCAACTGTACGCTAAGGAGGAAAAATGTCTGTTCCATCAGGAAAAAATCTCCTTTCTGGGCTATGTCATCAGTCCAGAGGGCGTGGCTATGGACGAGACTAAAGTTAACGCAGTACGGAACTGGCCCCAACCCAAAACACTAAAGGAACTTCAGCGGTTTCTGGGTTTCTCGAATTTCTATCGGCGGTTCATCCGCAACTTCAGCTCGGTGGCTGCACCACTCACTTCAATGGTCAAGAAGGGGAGCGCTCGGCTCTCTTGGAATCCTGAGGCATTACAGGCCTTTCATGAACTCCGTCGCAGATTCTCTTCAGCACCCGTCCTCAAACACCCGGACCCCCAACTGCCCTTCCTCGTGGAGGTCGACGCGTCAAGTACCGGCGTGGGCGCCATTCTCTCGCAGAGGCAAGGAGAACCACCCCGGACCTTCCCTTGCGCCTTTTTCTCACACAAACTAAACCCCGCTGAGAGGAATTATGACGTGGGAAACCGGGAATTGCTGGCTATCAAATTAGCCTTAGAGGAGTGGAGGCACTGGCTGGAGGGAGCTCAACATCCGTTCATCATCCTAACCGACCATAAAAATCTGGAATACATCCGCACCGCCAAGGTACTCAACCATCGACAGGCCCGTTGGGCGCTTTTCTTCACACGCTTCCAATTCACCATCAGTTATCGTCCCGGCTCCCAGAACCTCAAGGCCGATGCCCTATCACGAGTCTACGAGCCTGACCATGCCCCTCCACGTTCAGAGACTATTTTGCCTCCCTCCATGCTCATCGCACCGGTCACCTGGGATCTTATGACGGAGATTTCGGAGGCCCACTCCCGGGACCCTCCACCCACGGAATGCCCCGAAGATCGCACCTATGTTCCAGCGGAGCTCCGCACACGGATCCTCTCTGACGTACACGCCACCCCAAGCTCAGGACACCCCGGTATAGAGGCCACCATTGACCTGCTCCACAACCGTTTCTGGTGGCCATCACTTCGTTCAGACACTGTAAACCATGTCAAGAACTGTGTGGTATGCAACACCACCAAAGCGTCTCGCCAACTACCCGCTGGGCTGCTTCAACCCCTACCTGTTCCCAAACGCCCCTGGTCTCACATAGCCGTAGATTTCATCACCGATCTTCCTCCATCACAGGGACACACCACCATCCTGTCTGTAATCGATCGGTTCTCCAAGGGCTGCCGTCTCATTCCGCTCCCCAAACTACCAACAGCTCTGGAAACGGCTGAGGCCCTCTGCAACACGGTGTTCCGCTTCTACGGTCTCCCCGAAGACATTGTATCGGACCGGGGTCCTCAGTTCACCTCACGTCTCTGGTCCAGTTTTTTCCGCCTCCTAGGAGTAAACGTCAGCCTGACCTCAGGTTATCATCCAGAGGCCAATGGACAGGTAGAGAGACTCAATCAGGAACTAACACGTTTCCTCCGATCATACTGTCATGACCACCAAGAGAACTGGAGTCGTTTCCTCCTCTGGGCCGAATACGCCCAGAACTCCATCCGCAAACCTTCAACCAACCTGACACCTTTTCAATGTACACTGGGCTTTCAACCTCCCTTGTTTCCCTGGTCCGGAGAGCCTTCTGACCTCCCGGCCGTGGACTCCTGGATGCACATGAGCGAGGCCACCTGGAATCGGGCCCATGTTCACCTTCAAAGAGCCGTCCGCCGGACCCAGGCCCAGGCTAATCGTCGCCGCCGACCCAACCCTCCCTACGAGCCCGGCCAATGGGTATGGCTCTCGACCCGGGACCTCCGCCTGCGCCTACCCTGTAGAAAGCTAAGCCCCAGGTACGTGGGTCCTTTCAAAATTATCCGTCAAATCACACCTGTATCTTTTAGACTTGCATTACCAGCTGAATATCGTATCTCACCCACCTTCCATGTCTCTCTGTTAAAGCCCGCTGGTGCCCCGGACGGGGTGGAGATCCTAGAGGAGACTGCTCCCCAGAGACCTGCCCCCCTGATCATCGACGGCGAGGAGGCTTACCGAGTCAATTCCATTCTGGACTCCCGACGCCGGAGCGGTCACTTACAGTATCTGGTCGACTGGGAGGGCTTTGGCCCCGAGGAACGGTCCTGGGTATTCGCTAAGGACATCCTGGATCCTTCCCTCACCGCGGACTTTCACTCTGCTCACCCAGATCGGCCAGGACCCCGAGGTAGGGGTAGACCCCGGCGTCGGCCACCTCCTCGTGCCAGGAGGCACTCTCAGGGGGGGGGCTCTGTCACGAACGCGGTCTCTGTGGCTTCCCCCGTACCGCACCAGCGGGAACCCTCTCCGGAGTTTTGAACTGCATTACCCACAATCCCCTGCCTGGGGCTTTCCCTTCCGGTTCCGGGTTACCCAGGTTCACTTCCTGCTTGGCGGCTATTTCAGCGTGCTTCGCTGGGCCGTTCCCCGCGAAGTTTTGTTGACTATGTTTTCAATCCTGAGCGTTTATCTATCGGACTGCTTACTCGTTGCCAACCGGACTGCCTTTACTGTGTGTGAACCTCTGCTGCCTGCCCTTTATCGACCCTTGCTTTCCCCACGGACTATCGCCTTTGATTGCCGCCTGCCCCGACCCCTTGCACGGACTATTACGACCCGCTTGGATTTGCCTTCACCACACCAGTCCGCCATTGTTGACCAACGCCTGTTTAAGTTGTCTGATTTATCATTAAAGTTGTTGCATATGGATCCCTCGTCTCACGATTCGTCTTTGGCATCGTCACAGCAATGATGCAGTTTGATTAAATGTTAAAAAAAGAAAAGAAAAATAAACATACATGGATGAATTGATACCATTCATAACATCTGTTTTTTTTTAAATTATGTGATGAATATTCATGCCATAATTACAATGGTTTGGAAACAGATTTGTTTTCTGGATGTCTATTTTGTTGTGTTGATGTTTCCTGATGAGAACATCTCCCTGTATGATTGATGCAATAACACAATATGACTGAGAAATAACAGCAGCATTTTTCTCCCACAATTAAAACTTGCATGCTGTTGTGGGGAGAAAGTGATGAGCACTTCATCCCAGCATCAATTCTTGGCTTGGTGTTTAATATAAATATACAAAAAAATTAAACCAGTAAACAAATTAATTTAGACAAACAAAAAAACGTCAAATAAATGACCATATTTGCAAGATATATAGATGTCTTTCAACAAGGGATATTACTGTTAACTAAAATTAAACTATAAAAACCATACTTTAAATAAAATAAAAAAGTGATTTGGTTCAAAGAAAGTGTCTCACTTGGAAAAAAAGGGCTAAAAATGTGTAAATTAAATAAAACTAAAATAAAAAGTAATAAAAACTATTTTTAAAAATGACAAAAACACAGTTAAATTATTAAAACTTTCACTAAAAAATAAAGAAAAAAATGGAAAAATATAAAGTGAAGTCCAAATATTAATAAAAACTATAAAAGTGTATCAGTAAACTAAAAAAATAACACTGCATCCACCTTTTAATTTAATACCAGTCCAATTTATTTGCATTTTTATTGCTAAAAGAGAAAATAACACACAGACTGAGTGTATTGGTTTCTATAAAATGAGCCTGCGGTCGCTGAGAGCAGAACTCTATTGATTTGGAGGCGGTTAGATTGGTTTCATTATATAACGCACTACTGTGATTCCACTGTGAACCCCCAGAATGCACTGCAGGGCCCTTCTACGCTCACTTTGAACTTTAATGAAAATTCATTAATTTAACAACTGGATGCCTTTACAAGCCACATTCCCTCTGGGAACAGTCTGGATAAAACTGGTTGGTTGATTCATTCTACAACTAGTTTTAGCTTTAGGCCTGTGTTGACTAGTTGCGTATCACGTGACTTCAGTTGCGCTTGAGTTGATGACAACAGGAGGAAAAATCCTCTTTTAGCAAACTACATCTGAGTGAATTTGTGCATGATTTGTTTTGCATTATATATTATAAATGAATGTTTCAAAAGGGTGTTTTTGCAGCAGTGCAACAGAAGAAACACTCTGGACTTCTCAAAGAAACTTACAAGTTTTAAACATCAATTTTAAACATCTACAGAACCTTTTTCCACTAAGGTGCAATGGAGCGTTTTCATGGATGTTAAAGCTTCTTTATGGAACCATCAATGCCAATAAAGAACCTTTGGAATTACAGAGATGTAAAAATAAATCCAAACTGGAATACTTTGTGTTCACACGTGGAATTGAAGGAGCGCTGTAATCTAAATGTTCTTAAAACAAACCGCATTTACAGGATGTAAGACAAGGCATGTTTTTTTCTGAGAAACTGATCAAGATGAAGTGTTTATGCTTAAAACGAGAACAAATATCTGCCAATGACAGAAAAATAAATTTGTTTTCTCTTCAAATTCAGTTTTTCTAAACACACATTTGTTCTTTTGTTTAAACTAACTTTGAACTCGTCTTGATCAATTTCTCATAAAGTAAGACTTATTAGCCAAAGTCATTTTGCTTCTCTAATAAATTTATCTTGATTTAGTTCTTTTTTTTTTTTTTCTGAGTATGATTAGGTGTCAAAAATACAATATATGTATATGTTCAGATGCAAAACCAGCTAAAAGCCATCTCGGTCAAAAATGAGATAATGATAGTGAGTGAATGCTCCTGACACATAGTATACATCCATCAAATATTTTTACTTCAAACTCACTAAATTCCAGCCTCAGCCCAATCAGAAGTACCAGTACTTACATAGAAACCTGTACAAATATAGCCAGAAAGAAATGCTCATTTTAAAGAAATACGTCAGATGGATATTAGTTTATATATATATATATATATATATATAATTAAGTAATTTTTTTTTTTGTTAAATTACCTATTAAGTAATTTTAGTGTCAAAAAGTTATTGTCTTTTTGATTTAGATACGTATTGAGCATGATTAGGTGTCAAAAATATTAAAATACTATATTTTTATATCATTTTATATATATATATAAAATGAATTTAGAATGTTAATTTTTTTTTCAGATTTTTTACAATAATTTATTAAGAGAGATAAGGTTTTTTTTGTTTGTTTGTTTGTTTTTTTAATGTGACACGTTTTGTGTTTGGGTCATTTTTGACCCGGATACATATTGAGTATGATTAGGTGTCAAAAATACAAAAATACTATTTTTTATATAATTGAATATAATAATATAATATATATAATTTATGTATTTATTTATTTATTTTTAAATTACATATTAAGTAATTTTAGTGTCAAAAAGTTATTGTCTGTCTATAGGATCACAGTTTTTTTGGTATGCTTCATACGTTTTTTTTGTTTGTTTGTTTGTTTGTTTTTGTAATTTTTAAATGTGACATGTTTTGTGCTTGGGTCACACACACACACACACACATATATATATATATATATATTTATATATATGTATATATATAAAATTACCTATTAAGTAATTTTAGTGTCATTTTAAGTTATTGTCTATCTGTAGCATCTCATTTTTTTGTGGTATGCTTCATGTGTTTTTTTTGTTTGTTTGTTATTTCAATTTTAAATGTCAAAGAATTTCTAAATTTTTTTAATGAATCAAAATGGGGTAGATGCAGTAAAAACATAGTAACATTCAAAACGATATTTTTTGACATTCAGCTTCCTAATCAGATGCAAAATGTTTGAAGTTGAAAAATATTAAGTTATGACTGCTTTATAAAATAACAGTTCTTTATGTGAAAACAATACAGATTTTGAATGCATCATGAGGGTGAACAGCAGTGGACTGTAATTATACAGTCGACTAGAGCAGGAGGTTATTAACGGACTGATAAGAACTTAAATGAATGGACAAATGAGTTGTAGATTGCTTTGATAGTGCCAATACACCAAACAACCCTAGTGCAGACACATTATGGGGCTTCCTGTGACTCATCATGAATCGTTTCCTGTCTTTGTGTCGGACCTCATTAACACACTCAATCACATCAACAACACAAACAGCAGCCGCTCAAACAGGATCCGCTCACATAAACTAACACAAACCAGCACTTCCCATCTCATCTGAGCAGCTTGGTTGTGTTTACTCTATTCAGAGGTAACGCTGGCCTCATTTTGGCTGACATTCTGGAGGAACAGGAAATTGTGAAGCAGCGGTTTCATCACTGGGACGCCGCTAATAAAGACTGGTGCCGAGCGGGACGTTTCTCTCGTTCTCTCGGAGGAGGAAAACTCACAGCATTCTGGCACAGAGGAGCTGGGACTCATATGGGAAACCTCACTGAAGAGACATGCATTCACACTAATCTGTTTTTTCGTTTTGTTTTCCAGTATTTAAACATTCTTAAAGAAATAGTTTGCACAAAAAAAACAAAATGTGCTCACCTTCAGGTCATCCAAAATTAGGATGAATTTGTTTCTTCATCAGGTTTGGAGAAATGTGTCATTGTTACTGTCTCGCCAATGGATGTGAATGGGTGCCGTCAGAATCAGAGTCCAAACAGCTGATAAAAACATCACAATAATCCACAAGTAATCCAGTAGTCCATCAATTAACATCTTGAGAAGACAAAAGCTGAAACAAATCCATCATTAAACTTTTCTAACTTTTAATAATAACGCAGTGAAAAAGTGGTCTGTTCTGAATCAGGAGAGAAATCTGCACAAACCAAAACAGCTCTGAACAAATATGTGGCTGGATTTTGATGTGAGAGAAAACAGGAGATGGAGGAAGCGCTATTATGGATTATAGACTCATAATTTAGTTAAAAACATCTTCAAAATGTTAAGATGACCTGAAGCCACTTCATCTGCTCTGTAGGAGCCATACATCGGAGTATGCCTGTTCATAAAGGTAATATTCCATGCTCGAAAGACCTCCAAAGATGGTCGCATCTGAGAGATATAAAAATGCCAGAGATCAATGCTGATGTAGACCTTCTGATCGGCACTAACGTCCCTCAAGCTCTGGAACCGTGGGAAGTGGTTCATGCAGCGAATGGGGGCCCTTATGCAATTAAGACCATTCTGGGTTGGACCGTGAACGGTCCGCTCCGAGGAGATAATCAGATCAGTGATCAGTGTTTGCAGCCCGATATCACAGTTAATCGCATCTCCGTGGCAAGGCTTGATGAGCTTTGGGAGAACCAACTGAAGGTGGATTTTCCTGAAAATCTGCAGGATGAACAACCTGGTCAGTCAAGAGAGGATAAGCGCTTCATTGAGTCAGTTTCCGAATCTGCCAAGCTCATTGATGGCCATTACAGTATCGGTTTGCCGGTAAGACAAAAATACCTAAAAATGCCTAACAACAAATCAGTTGCAGAACAGCGTGCATTGAGTCTCAAAAGGCGCTTGAATAAAGATCCATCTTTTTGCTCAGACTACATTGCATTTATGACCAAGATGCTGGCTGATGGCTATGCTGAGAGAGTTCCAGCTGAGCATCTGACTCGTCGTGATGGAAGAGTGTGGTATTTACCCCACCACGGGGTATATCATCCTAAAAAGAAAAAACTGCGGGTAGTTTACGATTGTGGGGCCACATTCCAGGGGACATCTCTGAATTCACAGTTGTTTCAAGGACCAGATCTCACAAATTTGTTGGTGGGAGTCCTCACAAGATTCCGTAAAGAACCCGTGGCGCTTATGGCAGATATAGAGGCCATGTTCCATCAGGTCAGGGTTCCGGCTGAAGACTCTGACTTGTTGAGATTCCTGTGGTGGCCTGATGGAGATTGCAGTCAGGAGCTAGTGGAGTACAGAATGATGGTGCATCTGTTTGGTGCTACTTCCTCTCCTAGCTGTGCCTGTTTCGCTCTGAGGAAGTGTGCTGAAGACAATCAAAGGTACTTCAATCCTATGGCAGTTAATGCTGTCTTGCACCATTTCTATGTTGATGATTGTTTGGTGTCTGTTGGCTCTGAAGAGGAAGCAGTATATTTATGTCAAGAGCTTAGTGCCTTGTGTGCTAAAGGTGGTTTTAAGCTCACAAAATGGATTAGTAATCGACGTACTGTCCTCGCTGCAATTCCTCAGGAAGAGCGAGCCAAAGAGGTAAGAGATTTGGATTTGGATAATGACTCCTTGCCTGTTGAGCGTGCCTTGGGTGTGCGGTGGTGTGTCGAATCTGACTCATTTAAGTTTAAAATCATACTTAAATCCCACCCACTCACAAGAAGAGGAATCTTGTCCGTAATTAGTTCGATTTATGACCCTCTTGGTTTCTTGGCACCTGTCGTTTTGTCTGCCAAGAAAATCCTCCAAGACCTTTGCAGGAGACGTTTGGGATGGGATGATCCTTTGCCCTCTTCTGTTGTTGGAGAATGGATGGCTTGGCTAGAAGACCTTCATGACCTTGAAAATTGGGAGGTCAACAGGTGCTTAAAACCTGTGGATTGTGGTCGTCTTGTCTCTGCTCAGCTACACCATTTTGCAGACGCAAGTGAGGAAGGGTTTGGGACTGTGACTTACCTGTTACTCCATGACAATAATGGACGAACTCACAGTGCATTTGTAATGGGAAAGGCACGTGTAGCTCCTCTTAAACTTGTCACTATTCCTCGGATGGAGCTGACTGCCGCGGTGATGGCTAGTAGGATGGATAAGTTGTGGAGGAAGGAGCTGCAAATGGACCTTGAAGAGTCAGCCTTTTGGACGGACAGCACTTCTGTTTTGAAATACATAAAAAATGAGACATCTAGATTTAAGATCTTCATAGCAAACAGAGTGTCTGAAATATTGAAAACGTCTAACGTATCGCAGTGGAGGTACGTGAATACATCAAACAACCCTGCGGATCTAGCTTCCAGAGGTGTTAAAGTTCAGTCATTTTTAAAGACTGATGTATGGCTCTGTGGTCCTGACTTTCTTCAAGAGCCTGAGTACAGGTGGCCTGATAATCCTGAGATCTTGGAAAGCTCTCTCTTTGGAGACCCAGAGGTCAAGGCTGTGGCGGTGAACACTGCTCAAGTTGAGCAGGTTAGTCCGGTGGAGAAGCTCATTGGTTACTTTTCCTCTTGGTTCAATCTTAAGAGGGCAGTTGGTTGGCTTCTCAAGTTTAAGACCTTGCTCCTATCCTTGGTGCGACATCGAAAGCTGCTGAGAGAAAACCTTTCTAAATTGGATCTAAGTACTGATCAGCTGGAGAAAAGGCTACAGGTTCAGATGGAAGGTGCTAAGGCCCAAGTGCCAAAGGATGTTTTATCCTTGGAGGATATGGTCACGGCAGAGTTAAACATTATCCGTTTCTGTCAAAAAATAAGATTTCCGGAGGAACTGTCCTGTTTGAAGAAAGGAGAGTGTGTAAGAAGGACAAGTCATCTCTATAAGCTCAACCCGATCCTGGATGGTGATCTCATTAGGGTTGGAGGACGGCTCAGTAGAGCAGCAATGCCACTTGAAGCGAAACATCCAGTTATACTGGCTAAAGATCAACACATCTCTAATCTCATCCTTGCTGATGTACATCAAGAAACAGGCCATGGTGGACGAAACCACATGCTTTCTCATTTACGTCAGAAGTATTGGATTCCTGGTGCCTGTGTTGCCATTAGAAAGGTTCTGACTAAATGTGTTATCTGTCGTAAACTGTCTGCTTCATCTGGACAGCAGAAAATGGCTGATCTTCCTCACAACAGAATTACTCCTGATGAACCTCCTTTCAGTCGAGTTGGTTTGGACTGTTTTGGACCATTTGAAGTTAAACGTGGAAGAACTGTGATCAAGAGGTATGGGCTCATTTTTACATGCTTGGCAATACGAGCCATACACCTTGAAGTTCTTTCGTCTTTAGACACAGACTCCTTCATTAATGGCTTCAGAAGGTTTATAGCGAGACGTGGTCAAGTTCTGGAAATTCGTTCGGACAACGGTACTAATTTTGTGGGCGCTGAACGTGAACTGAGGCAGGCTACTGAGAATCTGAATCATAACCTCATAAATGATGTACTGTTGCGAAAGGGTGTTAAATGGGTTTTCAATCCCCCAGCAGCATCACACCATGGAGGCTCTTGGGAAAGATTAATTCGATCAGTTCGTAGAGTGCTGAACTCTGTCTGTAAGACTCAGATCCTTGACGAAGAAAGCTTGGCAACGGTATTTTGTGAGGTTGAAGCGATTGTTAATAGTCGTCCAATAACGAAAGCATCTACAGATCCTCAAGATTTGGAGGCATTGACTCCAAATCATCTGCTTTTGCTTAAATCGCGGCCATTATTGCCCCCAGGATTGTTCAAGGAGGAGGATGTTTATTCTCGTCGTCGCTGGAGACAGGTTCAGTACATGTCGGACTTGTTCTGGAAGCGCTGGGTAAAGGAGTACCTTCCTGGACTTCAGGAGCGCCAGAAGTGGAATTCCGTAAAAAGAAACTTTGTTTCAGGAGATCTGGTGGTGCTAGTGGACGATATGGCACCTCGAAACACTTGGATTACAGGAAGAATTGTGGATACTGTTCTAGACAAAAATGGACTGGTACGAAGCGTACGGATTAAGACCAAAACAAGTTATTTGAACAGACCAATAACCAAAGTCTGCCTTCTGCAGGAAGCAGAAGGGCAGTGAAGATCTTGTATAGTTTGAATGAACTTTGTTGTTATTGGACTTTAAAAGACTAATAGTTCATTCTGATTGGTGTCTGTCTCCCACAAGGTAATAGTGGTGGTTAATTATTACTATGAAATAATTTGGGGCCGGAATGTAGGAGCCATACATCGGGTTTATTAGTCTCTTGTGATATTTCTTCTTTCCTTCTATACTGTTGTGTATGTGCACGTGTGGTGTGACGTCATTTGTAACTATGGCACCGTGAGGGGGTGTGGTGTTTATATTAGTGTGTGTGTTCACCTGTGGGACATGGCGGGTTGTTTGGAGCATGGCTGCAGGGTGAGCATGGGGAAAAACTTTCTTTTGACCGTCACTACTGTCAATGACGTTACTACCATCATCATCTGTTTCTATGCGCTGTTTGATGTATCTTCCCTTGACTGAATGTATCTACCAAAGTAAGTAATTGGTGTTTGTTCTTCTGCTGGTGAAATGGAGTAATAAAAATAACATCAGATGTAATGCTTCAGTATGACGCGTCTTTAGTATAATCTCCTCGTGTCTTAGCCTGCTGCGGCTTTTACATTGTTATTTGACTATACGCCGCTATA
>CM070022.1:900843-977986 GCA_036247105.1 Cirrhinus mrigala
ATTGCGCTGTTTCTCCATTGACTGCCATTCAAATGCAGCTGTGCTTTCAAAATACAGCTGGAGTCAAAAGTTTACACATATTACAGCCTCTGCAAAAAGTTAATTATTTTACCAAAATAAAAGGGGTCATGTTATTGTTTATTTAGTACTGATTTTTCACATAAATTAAAATTTATAAAAAAAAAATTATGTTTGAATCCTAATACTGTGATTCTTAATACAGCTGTTTTTTTGTTTGTTTTGTTTTTTTTTGTTTAGTGATAGTTGTTCACCAGTCCCTTATTGAAAGACAATGTACCTATGAAATAAGTGTTCATTTTTTAATGCAGTGCTCAAACTATTTCAAATATGGTGAATTAAGCTTTCAAACTCCATCATAATGCACAATGTTTCCATCTAACATGTATTTTGAGCTGCAGCTCATCATATTAATGGAGTGTTTCTCTAGTTAGCAGTAAACCGGTTACCTCACCTCAATATGGAGTAGATTTGTGTGGATGTTATCTTTGGAATGAAAATATTGATATTTTATTTGTAAAGATAATATTTTTTTCGGTTATTTCAGTTGATGTCATAAAACTAGCGAGCTAAGCCGGTAGTAGTGCTGACAGTGTCGTGTAAACATGACTGAAGTCGCGAAAAGCAGAGCAACAGACAAACCGAATCAATTAAGTGAGTCATTTAGGCTGGAACCGCTCCGATTGATTCAAACACGTGACTTCGATCATTCAGTTCAAGCGATTCACTATCAAAAAAAACAGATAAAAAAAGCCATTAATTTTCGAATTCCGCTTCTAATGATTTAAAAAGCACGTATATTGATGGGTGAAACGGAGCTTTTCGAAACTGAACAATTGCGTCGCAAAACGAATCACTGTTTCGAAGCGCTCCAACCGGATCGCGTATCGCGAGTCATTTGATTCAGATCGGGAGTTCAAATCGCGTATCGCAAATCGTTTGATTCATATAGGGACTTTGGCTCGCGAATCATTTGATTTAGATCGGAACTTCAAATCGCGTATCGCGAATCATTTGATTTAGATCGGAACTTCAAATCGCGTATCGCGAATCATTTGATTTAGATCGAAACTTCGGAGAGGGTTCGCGAATCATTTCGCGAATGATTCGCATTCCGCGCTGCGAGTCCTTACGTAAAATGATGCTTCGCGAATCATTATTCAGATCGGGGATTTGGAGCGCGGATCGCGAATCATTTGATTTGGAATGGAGGAGGTTCATGAATCTTTTGATTCAGATCGGAACTTTGCAGCGCGGATCGGATTTCGGTGCGGGTTCGTGAATCATTTGATTCAGTTCGAGACTGTTCATGTCCCTACCGATATCCAGCCACTACTACATTGTCCTTAGCAATAATTTTTAACAAAAAATTAAATATCAGTCGTCTGCCATTATCAATAATGCCAATATCAAAATCCTTGTTTTAAATGCATGCAATTGTAAATAATATAGCTATATTTTAAACTGGTATTTCACCTGTTGCTGCCAGAATAACACTCCATTTTAAACGTCATGTGCTTTATTTCTCTTTCTCTTTTCGTTCTTAAGTTGACATTATTCCATACTTTGCATGTGCTTCGCTTTTTTTGCCATTTTGTTTTATTAGTATTAGTATTAGAATTTGAAAGATAAGACATTGTTTGATAAGTGAGATCTCTGTTTGAAAGTCCTGCAACTGCATTTTACAATATCTGTACAAACCCTGTTTATTATAATTATATTGGCAGAAATACATTGCAAGACATTTTGCATCTTACATCTTCCTCATCATTTATGAGATATTTGCTTTAATCACAACGCATTATTTTTCCAGCGTTGGCCCATTTTTGACCTATCGATGACGTACACACAGCATTTAGCGGTCTTATTTGTTTTTTTACTTGGAGTTGCTCTGAGAAGGCGAGATCAGGAATGTTTCAACACAAGGCAAGAATGGAGCTGGTGGTTGCAGATGAAGTTCTTCACTGCTTTTATTTATTATTGATTGATTTATTTATTTATTTGGTCAGCCGCAACCACACGCTCTGCAGTAAAAGCGCTGTTGTTGTGAAAGCAGCGCTGGGTTTGGCTCTGAGCTCCTCATTTACGCATTTCTGCAGTGTTTCTGGTGTTTCTCTAGAGCTCAGCTGCTTCACATTTACAGCAAACGCACCGGACGAAACCTCAGATTCTAATGATGTGAAATGCATCAAAATCCACCACAACCTCTCTAGTTCTCATGCTGCGTTCTCTGCTGTGATCTTACATCTAAACCGTCAGCTTGGCTACTGCGTTATGTTGGGCTAGTGATACTAAAAGTAAGAATTCTACTGACTGCATGATTTTCCCCCCAAACCAGTTCAAGGCAAATGATAAATCTACAGATTTCTATGGATGTTTGTTTATGCCACAAGATGAAAACGTAAAAAAAGATAATTGCAGCTTTTTTTCTCACAATTATGCGTTTGTATTTGCATTTTTGTCTCTCAATTTTGCGTTAATGTCTTGCATTTGAGTTTTTTTTAATCTTATTCAGTTCATGTAAATTAAAAATATAAATATAGGTATATTTTATAATTATATATTTTGTAATTATATGTATGTATACTACAACATAATGTATGCAAAAAATAACAAATAACTTGCAACTTATAAATAACGTAACTTATTTTTTATATCATTATTATTATTATTATTATTTACTATACTGTGGTGCTATGTATTATTTATTTATATATATATATATATTTTTTTAATAATAATTTTTTATTATTTATTTATTTTTACATTGTTTTTCTCTAAGTGAATCAGCTTTGTTTCGACCAGTTTATTTATGCTGCATTTCTGCGTTTTTTATTTTTATTTATTTATTTTTTATCTAATTTAGTTCATGTAAATTAAAAAATATAAATATAGGTATATTTATATAGCTATAAAATTCTAAAAAATATACAGGTACTCAAAAATACAAATATATTTTATCATGTATATATATATATATATATATATATATATATATATATACACTACAACATAATGTATACAAAAAATAACAAATAAAAAAATACAAATTGTTTTTAGATTATTATTATTATTATTATTTACTATACTGTGGTGTTATGTATTATTTACTTCCATCAATTATTAGTATATATTTATAATTTTTTTATATAATATTTTTTAGTATTTATTTATTTTTACATATTTACATAGTTTTTCTCTAAATGAATCAACTTCTTTTCAACCAATTTATTTATTTATGCTACATTTCTGAGTTTTTTTTTTTTTTTTCAATCTCATTTAGTTATATGTTGTTATTTTTTTCTAAAATTCTAAAATTATACAGGTAATCAAAAATATAGGTAGATTTTATAATTAGATAGATAGATACTACAACATAATGTATGCAAAACATAAAATTATTAATTATTATTTACTATACAGTGGTGTTATTTATTTCCATTAATTGTTAGCATCTAGTTATAATTTTTTATTTATTTTTACATTTTTACATATTGTTTCTCCAAGTGAATCAACTTCTTTTCAACCAATTCATTAAAGTCTGAATCAACTCTGAATGAAGTGAATGACTAAAATGAATCAGATTTCCCAGCACTATTTGAGAGAGAGAGATTTTCTGGGCGAGTGTGTTTATGCTAAAGTTACAGGAAAACTGTAGTGTTTCCTCTTTTAGTTTTTCTGGTAGTGAACTATTTTTTCCCAAACGAGTAGCTAAACTGCTTTAAATTATGATTAGCTTGTAGCTCGCAAAGCTCCCGTTTTAAAAATATCCTCCCCGACGGCGCGCACGCACACAAACACACATGTATACCGATGAAAAATTGCCAAAACCTAAAATAATCCAGTGGAAAGTCTGTTTCTACAATCAGGCAAGGCTCTGCCGTTTCGTGAGAACAAAATAGCGCTTGGATTCGGAAAACGCAACCGAGATCTGATCCAAGACAGGATGCTGAGGGGAATTAAAATAAAAATCCTTTAATTAAAAACACCAAGCGCAGCTCGGAGGAAGAGACTCGGGTTCCAGCGAGATGCTTGTGTGTGCTTGCCAGACGCAGCAGACAAAAGCGGCTCTCTGTGTGTCCTGTTTGCCAAACGCTGATCCAGGTTCAGCGCTCGACAGGAACAGGTAGAGCCCGGGGCGTCCTGATCTGAGCTCGCCTCTCGTTTCCTATCTATTGCACATGGGGGGGATGGGGAAGGTCAAAGGTCAGCCGAATCTCATGTGCACCAAGATCTCTTAAAGGAACAGTTCTGCAAATGTGAATTTTGTCATTAGTTACTCAGCTTCAAATTGTTCCAAAGCCTTCAGTATCACTTCAGTTGGGTTTGTGTCTCACACAAAACTCTTAAAGGTGTTCTAGATCAGGGATTTTCAATTTTTTCGATATCAAGGACCTCTACAAATGATCTAAATACAATATTTATGCTGAAGTCAAAAAGGCAGCTGTGTGTTTTTATGTATAATGGCCCTATTTATATGATGAAAAAGTTGTTATATGTGTAAAATATTATTTGAAAAATATTTACAATGTAAGAAAAAAATGTATAGAAAAATGCAAAACAAATGTACGTTAAGTTTACGGACATTAACCCTAAAATAATCTTTTAACTCTAAAACAATGCAATGCAATGTGTAAATCAAAATACAGGCCTGAGTGAAATTTATACAGAATTTCCTTCATATTAGCACAGTGCATAGTTTGTTGCATAATTACTTTTTTTAATAGTTACTATGCTATACTGTTAGATCTATTCATTATTGAAATAATTTGTAAATTATTTATTTTTATGTTTTTATTTATTAAAATCATTTATTATTAATTTGACAATTTTTAACACTTTTTCTCCAAACTTTTCACTGGACCCCAATTTAAAATAAATTTTGTATTTATTTAAATAATTTTATTTTAAAAAGCAATTTTATTTATTTATTTATTTAAATCATTTTTAGTTAGTTAACTTGTTTGTTTATTTTTAGACATTGACATTACAGGTCCTTTTATAAAAGATTTTTCAGGTTAATCCTATATTTTATTTATATTAATAATCTGTAATTTTTAATTCATTTAATAATTTAATTTAATTTAATTTAATTTAATTTAAATTAATTTTTACAGTGTTCTTCTCCGAACTCTTTCCCGAATGTGATTTTTTTTTCTCCTTTTTGGAGCTTGACAGCTGTGTCCTGCACTGTTAGATGTATTATTTATTTAAATCAATTAATTAAAAATAGTTTCATTCTTTATTTATTTTAAATGTTTTAAATACTTTGTAGTTAGTTAATAACTAACTGTCATGTCCTGTATGAATCACTGTTGTACTGAAAAGAGTTGCATACAGATTCTTAAAAATTCTCCTTACAGCAACAACGTTTGGACTGATGTGAGAAAGGGTGAGTAAATAATGTCAAACTGTTCTTTTAAGGTTCTAAACGGAAGCAAAAAGGGTTACTCTTGTTGTGTTTCTTACTGTGTTTCACAGAAATATTAAAGAAGCTCTAGACTGGGTTATCACGAGCATCTCAAAGTCACCAGACTCAAGCAGCCCTGCACATCTGATCCAGTGTAAATATGTCAAACCACCAACGCAGGAAAGCAGTTTTGCATAATCCTGTTAATGTAATTGCTATGGCTCATGGGTGAAGCCCACAGATACTGTATACGAGACCGACGGCGTGACGTCATCGCCTTCAGCTGGAGCAGCGCTCACCTTTAAGTGCTTTCCAATATGAGCGCAGATCAAAAGGCGGTTTCACTAGAGCGCCAATAATCAGGCCTCGCTGCTGGGGGCAGGTGTGTGTGTGTGTGTGTGTGTGTGTGTTGATGCGGAGGGGATATGCAAAGGGCTTCTGGCATTTCCAAAGATAGCCAGGCTGACATTTCTATTGACTTTGATGTTAATAATCCCTCACAAGTTCCCCAAAGCCAAGTGTGTGTGTGTGCATGTGTGTAAGAATAGTTGTAGTTTGAGGGGACACCGAGGGCCACGGTGGACACATTTATTCATTTTTATTTGTGCATGTGAATAAATGCATGGTTTAAATTGTTATTTTGTGGACTGAATCTAAAAACACCGGCTTTCGCTATTGCATCTTTAAGATCTTTAATGCATGCTCAATCCTTTGAAGGTCTGCAATGATATGACGGTGAGTGAATGATGACAGATGTATCATTTTGGAATGCACTAGTCCTTTAATTAAAGTCAATAACATTATGTTCTGGCAATGCATTGTATTTCTTTCCTGAACAGTGAGAACTGTTTTTATTTTGGTGGGAGGAATTTTTAGCCATGAGCGATGCAGCTCATAACAGATCGGTTGGAGCAGGAAGCGGAGCTGGAATGACATGCTCTGTATTCTCTTTCAGCGAGGGGTGAGAGGAAGGGCAACGGGGCGAACGAACGACGGGAACCTGGAGAGGGAGATTAGCTGAACAGCTGGGATCGTGCAGGTGGGTGTTCACACACACACACACACACAAACACACACACGCACACGCGCACGTTGTGTTTCCATGTTTTATGGGGACATTCCATAGGCGTAATGGTTTTTATACTGTACAAACTGTATTTTCTATCGCCCTACACCTAAACCTAGCCCTCACAGGAGACTGTGCACACTTTCACTTTCTCAAAAAAACTCATTCTGCATGATTTATAAGCCTGTTTCCTCATGGGGACCTAAAACATGTCCCTACAAGGTCAAAATTTACTGGTACTACTATCTTTGTTGGGACATTTGGTCCCCATAACGTGATAAAAATACCAAGTACACACACACACATGTTGTGTTTCCATGTTTTATGGTGACATTCCATAGGCGTAATGGTTTTTATACTGTACAAACTGTATTTTCTATCGCCCTACACCTAAACCTAGCACTCACAGGAGACTGTGCACACTTTCTTAAAAAAACTCATTCTGCATGATTTATAAGCCTGTTTCCTCATGGAGACCTCACAAATGTCCCCACAAGGTCAAAATTTACTGGTATTACTATGGTTGTGGGGACATTTGGTCCCCATAACTTGATAAATACCAGGTACACACACACTCTCTCACACACACGTTGTGTTTCCATGTTTTATGGGGACATTCCATAGGTGTAATGGTTTTTATACTGTACAAACTGTATTTTCTATCGCCCTACACCTAAACCTAGCCCTCACAGGAGACTGTGCACACTTTTACTTTCTCAAAAAAACTCATTCTGCATGATTTATAAGCCACATGGAGACCTAAAACATGTCCCCACAAGGTCAAAATTTACTGGTATTACTATCCTTGTGGGGACATTTGGTCCCCATAACGTGATGAATACCAGGTACACACACACACACGTTTGTTTTTGTGAACTGTGGGGACTTTCCATAGACTTCTATAGTTTTTATACTGACCAAATGATATTGTCTATCCCCTAACCCAACCCTAACCCTAAACCTACCCCTTACAGAAAACATGTTTGCATCGTTACATTTTCAGATAAACATCATTTACAATTTTTAATCATTTTTTAACATTGTGGGACCCCAGGCCGGTCCCCACAATGTCATAAATTTCAGGTTTTACTATCCTTGTGGGGACATTTGGTCCCCATAACGTGATAAATACCAGGCACACACACACACACACACACACAAACACACACACACACACACGTTGTGTTTCCATGTTTTATGGGGACATTCCATAGGCGTAATGGTTTTTATACTGTACAAACTGTATTTTCTATCGCCCTACACCTAAACCTAGCCCTCACAGGAGACTGTGCACACTTTCACTTTCTCAAAAAAACTCATTCTGCATGATTTATAAGCCTGTTTCCTCATGGGGACCTAAAACATGTCCCTACAAGGTCAAAATTTACTGGTACTACTATCTTTGTTGGGACATTTGGTCCCCATAACGTGATAAATACCAAGTACACACACACACATGTTGTGTTTCCATGTTTTATGGTGACATTCCATAGGCGTAATGGTTTTTATACTGTACAAACTGTATTTTCTATCGCCCTACACCTAAACCTAGCACTCACAGGAGACTGTGCACACTTTCTTAAAAAAACTCATTCTGCATGATTTATAAGCCTGTTTCCTCATGGGGACCTCACAAATGTCCCCACAAGGTCAAAATTTACTGATATTACTATGCTTGTGGGGACATTTGGTCCCCATAACGTGATGAATACCAGGTACACACACACATACACACACACACAAACGTTTGTATTTGTGAACTGTGGGGACTTTCCATAGACTTCTATAGTTTTTATACTGACCAAATGATATTGTCTATCCCCTAACCCAACCCTAACCCTAAACCTACCCTTTACAGAAAACATGTTTGCATCGTTACATTTTCAGATAAACATCATTTACAATTTGTCAAAAATTTCAGGTTTTACTATCCTTGTGGGGACATTTGGTCCCCATATCGTGATAAATACCAGGCACACACACACACGTTGTGTTTCCATGTTTTATGGGGACATTCCATAGGCGTAATGGTTTTTATACTGTACAAACTGTATTTTCTATCACCCTACACCTAAACCTAGCCCTCACAGGAGACTGTGCACACTTTCACTTTCTCAAAAAAACTCATTCTGCATGATTTATAAGCCTGTTTCCTCATGGGGACCTAAAACATGTCCCCACAAGGTCAAAATTTACTGCTATTACTATCTTTTTGGGGACATTTGGTTCCCATAACGTGATAAATACCAGGTACACACACACACAGAAATTAGAAACACTGACCACAACAACATTTCATAAATTTTATATTTTAACATTTTATTTAATAATGTGCAGAGATTTGATTTTAATTATTGGTGATTGATCATTTTTATTTTAGTTTATAATTTTTTTTTTATAATTTTTATTTTACCTTTAAATATATAATTTTTTAAAATTTTTATTTTACATTTTTATATAGATTTTGTGTTGTTTTTTGATCATTTTTATATTTTATGTAATTTTTTTTATCTTTTTATTTCACATTCATATTATTTTATGTGGTTTTTTTTATCGTTTTTATACACATTTTATAATTTTTATCTGTTCTATTTTATTTTAACTTTTTTTTATCTGTGCTCTATTTTCTTAATTTGTGCTCTATTTTGTTTCTATCTGTTTTTTAATCTTAATTATTTTTATTTTGCTCACAATTTTATATCTATAAATATATATTTATCTGTGTTATTTTAACTTATTTATCTGTGCTCTGTTTTTTTTTCTATTTTTTATTTTACTTTTATATATAGATTTTATGATGTTATTTTTTGATCATTTTTATATATTTTTTTATATTTTTTTAATCTGTGCTCTATTTTTTATTTGTGCTCTATTTCTTTTATCTGTGCTCTATTTTTTAATCTGTGCTATATTTCTTTTATTTGTGCTCTACTTTTTAATCTGTGCTCTATTTCTTTTATTTGTGCTCTATTTTTAATCTGTGCTCTATTTCTTTTATTTGTGCTCTATTTTTTAATCTGTGCTCTATTTCTTTTATTTGTGCTCTATTTCTTTTATTTGTGCTCTATTTTTAATTTGTGCTCTATTTCTTTTATTTGTGCTCTACTTTTTAATCTGTGCTCTATTTCTTTTATTTGTGCTCTATTTTTTAATCTGTGCTCTATTTCTTTTATTTGTGCTCTATTTTTTAATCTGTGCTCTATTACTTTTATTTGTGCTCTATTTTTAATTTGTGCTCTATTTCTTTTATTTGTGCTCTATTTCTTTTATTTGTGCTCTATTTTTAATTTGTGCTCTATTTCTTTTATTTGTGCTCTATTTCTTTATTTGTGCTCTATTTTTAATCTGTGCTCTATTTCTTTTATTTGTGCTCTATTTTTAATTTGTGCTCTATTTCTTTTATTTGTGCTCTATTTCTTTTATTTGTGCTCTATTTTTAATTTGTGCTCTATTTCTTTTATTTGTGCTCTATTTCTTTTATTTGTGCTCTATTTTTAATTTGTGCTCTATTTCTTTTATTTGTGCTCTATTTTTAATTTGTGCTCTATTTCTTTTATTTGTGCTCTATTTTTAATTTGTGCTCTATTTCTTTTATTTGTGCTCTATTTCTTTTATTTGTGCTCTATTTTTAATCTGTGCTCTATTTCTTTTATTTGTGCTCTATTTTTAATCTGTGCTCTATTTCTTTTATTTGTGCTCTATTTTTAATCTGTGCTCTATTTCTTTTATTTGTGCTCTATTTTTAATCTGTGCTCTATTTCTTTTATTTGTGCTCTATTTTTAATTTGTGCTCTATTTCTTTTATTTGTGCTCTATTTTTAATTTGTGCTCTATTTCTTTTATTTGTGCTCTATTTCTTTTATTTGTGCTCTATTTTTAATTTGTGCTCTATTTCTTTTATTTGTGCTCTATTTTTTAATCTGTGCTCTATTTCTTTTATTTGTGCTCTATTTTTAATTTGTGCTCTATTTCTTTTATTTGTGCTCTATTTTTAATTTGTGCTCTATTTTTAATTTGTGCTCTATTTCTTTTATTTGTGCTCTATTTTTAATTTGTGCTCTATTTCTTTTATTTGTGCTCTATTTTTAATTTGTGCTCTATTTCTTTTATTTGTGCTCTATTTTTAATTTGTGCTCTATTTCTTTTATTTGTGCTCTATTTTTAATTTGTGCTCTATTTTTAATTTGTGCTCTATTTCTTTTATTTGTGCTCTATTTTTAATTTGTGCTCTATTTCTTTTATTTGTGCTCTATTTTTAATTTGTGCTCTATTTTTTAATTTGTGCTCTATTTCTTTTATTTGTGCTCTATTTTTAATTTGTGCTCTATTTTTAATTTGTGCTCTATTTCTTTTATTTGTGCTCTATTTTTAATTTGTGCTCTATTTCTTTTATTTGTGCTCTATTTTTAATTTGTGCTCTATTTCTTTTATTTGTGCTCTACTTTTTAATCTGTGCTCTATTTCTTTTATTTGTGCTCTATTTCTTTTATTTGTGCTCTATTTTTAATTTGTGCTCTATTTCTTTTATTTGTGCTCTATTTTTAATTTGTGCTCTATTTCTTTTATTTGTGCTCTACTTTTTAATCTGTGCTCTATTTCTTTTATTTGTGCTCTATTTCTTTTATTTGTGCTCTATTTTTAATTTGTGCTCTATTTCTTTTATTTGTGCTCTATTTCTTTTATTTGTGCTCTATTTTTAATTTGTGCTCTATTTCTTTTATTTGTGCTCTATTTCTTTTATTTGTGCTCTATTTTTAATTTGTGCTCTATTTCTTTTATTTGTGCTCTACTTTTTAATTTGTGCTCTATTTCTTTTATTTGTGCTCTATTTCTTTTATTTGTGCTCTATTTTTAATTTGTGCTCTATTTCTTTTATTTGTGCTCTATTTTTAATTTGTGCTCTATTTCTTTTATTTGTGCTCTATTTTTTTAATCTGTGCTCTATTTTTTAATCTGTGCTCTATTTTTTTTAATCTGTGCTCTATTTCTTTTATTTGTGCTCTATTTTTTTTTTATCTGTGCTCTATTTTTTTAATGTGGGCTCTATTTTGTTTCTATCTGTGTACTTATTCATCTACACTCTAAGAAAGATATTAAAAATAATCTAATATTTTTTATATTTTATTTAACCTCTTAACTGTCACCCGTCCCCTTAGTTTACTTCACTATATTACAATTTAATCCTAATCTAATTGTGACAAACTATATATCTTTGGAAAGGTCAGACTCCTAAATACATATTTTACCAATGTTATTTGTTACAAATTATCTAGAAACAGTAATAGATTAATTTATACTAATTTACAATAATTTAACTTACAAAAGTGCACCTCAAAAATCTACATTATAACAGGAGTTCTGACATTTGTCACAAAAAAGGCTTTTTTTGTTGCCTTTTTGCCCATTTTAGAAGTCATCATAAGTTATATATCAACTGAAAGCTTAAAACCCTAAAATTCATCCTGTGAAAGCCAATCAGATGTTGCATTACCATGGAAATGTTAATGGTAATGCTAACTTCAAAATCATATTCCAAAATGTATTTGTTCATGAATTATAACCAATTAAATTTGGATGGTGCATTTTCACGTCTATCTTCAAAAATAAGGGTGACAGTTAAAAGGTTAACTACGTGCGTATTTGATTTTAACTATTTTTGAGTGATTATTTTTATTTTGCTCGCATTTTTATATCTATATATATATATATATATTTATCTGTGTTATTTTAACTTATTTATCTGTGCTTTGTTTTTTTTTCTATTTTTTTTTTTTTACTTTTATATATAGATTTTATATAGTTTTTTGATAATTTTTATATTTTATGTAATTTTTTTAATCATTTTATTTCTTATACATTTTATGTGTTTTTTTTGTCTTTTTTATTTTACTTTTTTATCTGTGTAATTTTAACTTATCTTAATCGATTGTTTTGAAACATTGACTGCATATTTTTCCATATCTGTTTTCTAATCACCTTCCATTCTTTCTTCTCTTTACCTGCTTTCAAATCCTGCAGCTTCAGTTTTCGCTGCTCCACAAGTTCAACGTTGAGAAGCATCAGCTTCTCCAAGAAGTCTCTGGAGGGCCTGATCCGTCTGAATGTTATGACGTGATCGATGGCTTCCTCCAACATCATATCATGGTAGATCATCAGATACGCCAGAACCAGAGACGCCGAGTGGTTGTCACCGTGCTTGCAGCATATCAGCACCTGATCTGAAGAAAGAAAAACAGAAAGGCGGTCAAAAATCTCATTCGTAGAGTGTAAAACGCTTAATAAAAGATGAGAAATGAAGTGTGTGTTTGTGTGTGTGTGTTAGCTCTTACTCGCTCGCTTTTTCAGGGCCCTTCTGATGAATTTCGCTGCCTCCCTGAAGTATTTGCTGATGTCGGAACAGTGTCTGTCCGTTGTAGGCATGCCGCAATAATTGATGCCCATGCCTCTGTAAAATTTGGACCCTGTATTGACTGTTCCGTCTTCACCAAAAGTCTTTCCCAAGAAGTATTTCAGACCCTTCTTGGGCGCAGCGGCGTTGAGGATGTGAGTGATGCACATGTCACTCAGTTCATCTCGGTCAGTTGCTAGCTCTCTGCAAAAGAACACAACGGCCTGGGTTAGTCTTTCATTAAAGAAGGCGAAGCATGTAGAATAAATGACAGAACAATGAGAGAAAAATACAGCTGTGTTGCAGACTTACTCATCTCCGATGTAGATCCTGGGCCAGACTCTACTGACATGTCTTGGCCTGCGCAGTGTACATCTCTTTAGACGATTCTCCAGTTGGAAAACGTTTTGGGGGATGTAATTTTCCAGCCTTAAAAGTTCGGCTGTCACTGGGTCAGAAATGCCAGGACTCGGCGCAAACGATTCCTCCGGAGCAGCCAGATCCCATTTGGGTCGTGGCTCGGAATCGCTCGGGCCCGGGACGTACGATACCTCGGAATCAACCGATTCTTCTTCAGATTCCGAGTCACGGATGTTTCTCCAAGGGGTCCTATACAGCTCCACCGAATCGACTACACCCCATTCACGTTCAGGAGGATCATCCAGATCCTCCTCAGGGTATAGTTTGGCAACGCTTGGACCCGGGACCCACCATTCCACTGAATCATGCAGATCCGGCTTGGGAACGCTTGGAATCGGGGGGTACGGTTTCACCGAATCAACCAGATCCCATTTACGTTTATCCGGACTCTTTCTAGAATCAGGAATGTTCAGGTGTGTCTCAGGCCAAGCAGGGACCCTAACAGGTTTTGGTCCGTCATTTTTGGGCTTTGGACTTAGTTTGTGCTCAGGAGAAGCAACCAGATTCACTTCAGGTTCATGAATACATGGTTTACTGACCAGATCCCATTCGACCACACCCCAGTCGCGTTTAGGAAGACCTTTCAGATCCTCCTTAGGGTGCGGCTCCAGATTGTTCGGACCTGGGGAGCACGGTTCCTCAGTGTCATCCAGATCCCATTCATTTTCAGAAGAAGAATCCAGGTCTTCTTCAGGATCCCGGATAAGAATGCCTGCCGTCTTGGGTATGATTTCGAACGAATCAACCAGATTCCATTCACGCTCTTCCGGTTTCTCTTTGGATTCAGGAATGTTCTCCATCTCATACCAAGCAGGGACCTTAAAAGGCTTTAGTGTGTCATTCTGGACGAATGACGGAATTTTCTTGACAGTCCTCATTGTTGAATATTCGGCTCTCTTGGTCACGATGAAGCCAGGAATTTTCTTGATGATCATCTCTTTGGTACTTTCTGATAGGAGTAGAAAAACAAACAATACAGTATTAGAAACATCTCTAACCAGATTATACATCAGTAATTAATCCATATTGGAAGAAGACATTTATATTTGCATCTCTTTACCTGTTTGGTTGACACACGATTTCTGTGGATCAACCAGATCCAGTTTAGGTTGAGAAGAACCAACCAGATTCCCTTCTGGTTTAAGGATGCATGGTTGCTTGATACCGACCAGATCCCAATCGACCACACCCCAGTCGCGTTTAGGAGGACCTTTCAGATCCTCCTTAGGGTGCAGCTCCAGATTGTTCGGACCTGGGGAGCACGGTTCCTCAGAGTCATCCAGATCCCATTCATTTTCGGAAGAAGAATCCAGGTCTTCTTCAGGATCCCGGATAAGAATGCCTGCCGTCTTGGGTATGATTTCGAACGAATCAACCAGATTCCATTCACGCTCATCCGGTTTCTCTTTGGATTCAGGAATGTTCTCCATCTCATACCAAGCAGGGACCTTAAAAGGCTTTAGTGTGTCATTCTGGACGAATGATGGAATTTTCTTCACAGTCCTCATTGTTGAATATTCAGTTCTTTTGGTCACGATGAAGCCAGGAATTTTCTTGATCTTCATCTCTTTGGTACTTTCTGATAGGAGTAGAAAAACAACAACACAACAGTATTAGAAACATCTCTAACCAGATTGTACATCAGTAATTAGTCCATATTTTGAGAAAATATGTATATTTGCATCTCTTTACCTGTTTGGCTGACACATGATTTCTGTGGATCAACCAGATCCAGTTTGGGCTCAGGAGAAGCAACCAGATTCCCTTCAGGTTCAGGGATGCATGGTTGCTCGATACCGACCAGATCCCAATCGACCACACCCCAGTCGCGTTTAGGAGGACCTTTCAGATCCTCCTTAGGGTGCGGCTCCAGATTGTTTGGACCTGGGGAGCACGGTTCCTCAGAGTCATCCAGATCCCATTCATTTTCGGAAGAAGAATCCAGGTCTTCTTCAGGATCCCGGATAAGAATGCCTGCCGTCTTGGGTATGATTTCGAACGAATCAACCAGATTCCATTCACGCTCATCCGGTTTCTCTTTGGATTCAGGAATGTTCTCCATCTCATACCAAGCAGGGACCTTAAAAGGCTTTAGTGTGTCATTCTGGACGAATGATGGAATTTTCTTCACAGTCCTCATTGTTGAATATTCAGTTCTTTTGGTCACGATGAAGCCAGGAATTTTCTTGATCTTCATCTCTTTGGTACTTTCTGATAGGAGCAGAAAAACAAACAACACAACAGTATTAGAAACATCTCTAACCAGATTGTACATCAGTAATTAGTCCATATTTTGAGAAAATATGTATATTTGCATCTCTTTACCTGTTTGGCTGACACATGATTTCTGTGGATCAACCAGATCCAATTTGGGCTCAGGAGAAGCAACCAGATTCCCTTCAGGTTCAGGGATGCATGGTTGCTCGATACCGACCAGATCCCAATCGACCACACCCCAGTCGCGTTTAGGAGGACCTTTCAGATCCTCCTTAGGGTGCGGCTCCAGATTGTTTGGACCTGGGGAGCACGGTTCCTCAGAGTCATCCAGATCCCATTCATTTTCGGAAGAAGAATCCAGGTCTTCTTCAGGATCCCGGATAAGAATGCCTGCCGTCTTGGGTATGATTTCGAATGAATCAACCAGATTCCATTCACGCTGATCCGGTTTCTCTTTGGATTCAGGAATGTTCTCCATCTCATACCAAGCAGGGACCTTAAAAGGCTTTAGTGTGTCATTCTGGACGAATGATGGAATTTTCTTCACAGTCCTCATTGTTGAATATTCAGTTCTTTTGGTCACGATGAAGCCAGGAATTTTCTTGATCTTCATCTCTTTGGTACTTTCTGATAGGAGCAGAAAAACAAACAACACAACAGTATTAGAAACATCTCTAACCAGATTAAACATCAGTAATTCATCCATATTGTGAGAAAATATTTATATTCGCATCTTTTTACCTGTTTGGTTGACACATGATTTCTGTGGATCAACCAGATCCAGTTTAGGCTCAGGAGAAGCAACCAGATTCCCTTTAGGTTCAGGGATACATGGTTGCTTGATACCGACCAGATCCATTTCAGGTTCTGGCTCGGGAGCAACTAGATCTGGGAAACACGATTCCTCTGGATCAGGCAGATCCACTTCAGGTTGCCCAACAGGCTTTGGTGTTTTTCTTTGGAAAACTGCACCAAGCTGCTGGAAGATTGACCTAATTTTCTTGGTCCACCGTCCAGTGATGCGTTCTGTTAAAAAAAAGAAAACAAACTAGATAAGTAAAGTTTGATGACAAACTTAACCAAAGCCTTGTCTGAAAGTTTAAAGTGACTTATTAAAGCCTGAATTTTTAAGGTTAATTCAGAGAAAGTTACTTCAAACTTCAATAAACCTCTAAACAAGTCATTAGTGGCAAAAGTTTGGATTGGAAATCTATCAGAGTTTGCGTTTGTTTAGAAGTCGGTTATTAAAATTCCGTAAGTCTGATCAGTTTGAAAAGACAAAGCAACAAAATTCAGGTCAACCTGAAGGTCACTGCCAAATTTGGTGGACAAGCTCTAAACGAGTCGTTATGGCAAAAGTTTTCACCCTCCCTCCCTGAATGGACATGTATCAGATTTTGCACTTGTTTAGAAGTCAGTTACAGGAATTCCTTAAGTTGGATCAGTTAGAAAAGATAAAGCAACAAAATTCAGATCAGTCTGAAGGTCACTGCCAAATTTGGTGGTTGTAGCTTAAAAGCTCAAGGAGGTGTTACACTACAACTGGAAACATCTCTAACCACATGAATAAACACAAATATGACATATGCATGTCTTTACCTGTTGGGCTGTTGTTCTCCGTAGCATCCAGGCCACTCTGATCCACTGAAGATCCTGCCAGGTCTCTCGGATCTTCAGACACCAGCGCAAAGCTCTTCAGCTCTGAGATGCTGTCGTTCTTTTCCATCTCCAGCTGCAGATCTTCCACTTCGCAGACTGAGATGTCCTCATTCCCGTCAACCCCCAGCTGCACCTTCATTTCTCCTGGGCTGCAGTAACAGACGGAGACGTGGTCGTCCGTTACGACCTCCAGCTGCACGTCTATCTCTCCAGACGCGTCGCAGCCGATGAAGTCGTAGATGGCGTCGGTGATCTCAAACTCCAGCTGCACATCTTTATCATCCGACGCCCAGTAACTGTCAGCGGAGTAGAAGGCGCCGTTGACGTACACCTCCAGGCGCACCTCTCTCGCCTCAGTCGACATTTCCCCTGTGCTTGCCATTGGAACAGATTAATAAACTCAATAATCTGAAAATATGAGATTAAACTCTATCTGATACACTCGGTCAGTACAGACTGAATATATCTCTATCTGTACTAATTGTACAAGTGCTTGCAAACTGTCTCTCGAACTCGCGTATTCGATACGATTAACACTCTGCTACAGACACACTGCGAATGCGGGGCTTTTGATCCAGCATGTGACGTCATAAAGCAGCAGCGCTTGTTGGCGTTCCAAAGTTGCCATGGAGACGGAATGTTTACAAACAACAGCGGAGCTCCGTAGCTTGTGTGTGTTCTCCGATTTGCTCATTATCTCATAAATAAATAATTAAACACGGGATTTTGAACTGTCCTTCTTATCGCGTTTATGTCAGCGTTTGCTGCGATTCATCTCCAGCGCCACAGCAGGAAAAAAAGGTCATATTTAGACCTACCAGATTTGCAAATGCAGTTGTGCAGTCTGAATGCGCTGATGCACGAATAAATGACTCGTCTGAACAGTTTCTTTTCATGATTCATTTTTACTCTCTTTACTAGTTTGAATATGTCGGACGAAATATATATATATATATATTTGTGGCCATAATATATTTGAAATATATGCTAAGTATGTCTTGCAAACAGTGAAGCTCAATGAAATACATTTTTAAATAGTAAATACATTTAATTTAAACCATCACATACCAAAATATATTTCTAAATGTATTTCTGTGGCAAGAAAATGCGTTTTCTTCGTCTGAAATATACAAGGTCAAAATATATTTTTTATATATGGCCAAAAATATATTGGTACAGTGTAAAAATGTTCGGTATTTCACAGTATGTAACTGTAATATTTCACAGTCAATTAAATTTTTATCACTTTAGAGGCTTTTACTGTAATATTTAACAATATACTGAAACTACTGTAAATTTCGTCCCGCCTTTGCTTGCTGTGTCCTGACTGAGCTCTTCGTCTGAGCTGAGCTGCTCTCTGGTCTCCTCAATGTTTTTATCCGACGAATTCAGCGGTAAGTGTTGAAATGTCAAACTAAATGCCTTTTTATATGATAGTGCGTGTGATTTAAAAGTATTAGCCGAGTAGCGTTAGTTGTAGATTCTGTTGTCATTTTGTTAGCGGTTAGCTAGCTCATGTAGGTTTGAGCGCGCCAATTTTTTAAAACCATAAACAGACGTTGGTTCTAGTACGTTATTTGTGCCGTATTAAATTAGTAGCTAATGCTGCGTTCACGCCATATCGTAATTACCGTAATTTCGAGATGACAACATGTGAAGTTCTACCTCGGAGCTGTTCACATCCTCAGACTCGGAATTATGCTTTTTTCTATGTCATCACTATCAACGCCTAAACAGAGCCTACGTTGGTCATGTGGTACAGCGATCATGTGGGACAAGTCTTAACTCTCAGAATACTCCCAGTTCACAAGTTGTAATTACGAGTTCTACAAGGCCGTGAACGCTTTTTACAAGTTGGAATCTCGTAATTACGGGAATTCCGATATGGCGTGAACGCACCTTAACTGTGAGACATTAGCTAATTTTTAAAGCCTCATTTCGGAAAAAAAAGTAATTATCTATTTACTTAACTTTAGCTTTTCTTAGTGCTGACAGTAGGGGTGTGACGAGACATTAACCTCACCAGACGAGACGAGATTTTGAAACTTTTCTTAAGAAATCCTCAATGATGAAATATATAGAGAAAATAGTCTTTTATTCAACTGAAAAAGACAAAATGCAAAAAAATGTAGGTGCATTTTGAACTTTATGAAATTAAACTTCCATTTTAATGAATTATATGCAGTAATAAACAACATTTAAACAAGAGCTTCACGATTCTGGATAAATTGAGAATCCCAGTTGTTTTTAATAAATTGGAGACCGTGATTCTCTCACGATTCTTGAGAAAAAAAGATTAGAAAACTAAATAAAATAACGTAATTTACTAGTGGTTCTGACAAACTGTTCATTGCTTAAGTCTTTTAAAAACATATTTATTTAAACAAAAAACAAACAAAAAAAAAACATTCAATGAAGGAGTCAGTGTCTCACTTCATTAAGACTTGTTTGACTATTGAAATCTCCTGAATGAATGATTCAGTGACATACTTTGTTTAAACGGGCAGTTGTCGCCACCTCCTGGCGGAAGAGGATAAGCGTTACTATACATACAAGTGTTAAGATACTTTCGTTTTGATCGCTACTGTAGAGAATAAGTGTTTATACCCAAACTATAAACTTTTATCCCAGTAATTCTATTATTTAAATGTCTGTAACACCGAAATAATGATTATAATATGGTTGAAAAGACTGTTTGTGTTGCTCTTTCTGCGTTCACAATTATCCCGACTGTCTGATTCATTAACATGGGCGGCGACAAAACGTGCTTCTCACGCTCCACTGACACTCGAGATGTGAAACAGTCCTAATAAACATAGCCAAATCATTGTGATTCAGTAATAAGATCGTGTGGGTGTTTAAATCCAGATCTTGATATTTTAAGGATTAATCATGCAGCTTTAATGTAAACACTGCAAAATGTTTTGCGAGGATGTTGTCACGAGATCTCGCGAGACACATCGGATCTCGTCACATCCCTAGCTGACAGTGATCTCTTTCCCTGTGTAACGTTCAGTTCTCCACAGCGGTGACCACTGGGGAATAAAGTTATGAGGTAAGATGTCCTTATGATGTTATTATCAACCAGACAAGTGTCATTGATTATATCAAAGGTAACGTTATAGTGAGTTCATCTAATATTAGTAACGTTAACTGGGCTTCTTCATATTTTTCTTCTCTGCTGTGTGTGTGTGTATTACAGAGCAGCCGTTGTCTGCTTCGTCAACTTAAAAATGATAAATCGATAAAGGAAAGGGTGTGCAATTTGTGTGTGCAAATTTTGTCTCCCTGCTATCATAGGTGCATATTATTAACAGCTGAGTCTCATTGCATTGTTTATTATTTTTTGAATATTCTGAATCACTGGTTTTTGTTTAGGGAGAAGAGCAGCATGACCATTCTGCCCAATATCTCCTTTTCTGTTCCACAGAAAGAAGAAGGTCATACGGGGTTGAAACATGAAAGTGAGTAAATGTAAATGTGAGTAAATGACTGAACTTTATAATTTTATGTTAACTATTCATTTTTTTGTTGATAGCTTCAGTAAAAATCTGTAAAATCTTACAGTTAAACCCTTGATTGTGTGTTTTTCCTCTTGTTATTGTTAACTAAAACTAGAAGTATTAAAAATAGTTTTCGGTAATTTAAATACATTTAAAAATAAAACAAAATGTACTATAATATATTATAAAAATAAAAATAGCTTTTGGTAATTTAAATAAATGCAAAAATAAAACAAAATATAATATAATATAATATAATATAATATAATATAATATAATATGATATAATATATATTTTAGATGAAAAACATAAAAAATTAAGGGAAAAAATTTAGTTGAAGTTAAAGCACTATAATTACTAAAACCAAAATAAAAAAAAAATTAAAGGTAAAAAATGTACAAAAATGACAAAAGCACTTAAAATATCAAAAACCTTAAACTAAAATTAAAATAAAAATAAAATCAGATTCAGAATATTAATATATGTTATACTAGATAAAATAACGCTCAATCAGAGCTGTTTATGTGGCAAAACAATCACAATCTCTATTAGGATAACAGCATTAAACATGAAATTTAAACTTAAAATTTAAGATAAATTTAGATTAAATAAAAAATGTATTTAAAAAAAATGTAAAAAGACTAATGAGTAAAAACGAATAAAATTAGAGAGACAGTAGATAAAAACTGACTATGTATTTATTTATTTTGCTTTACATTTTTTAAAACATTTTATAAGGACAATGCATGGCCACAAATGAATTTGTGATGATTTGAATCATTTTTAAAAATTATGAATTATTGATTTTTATTGTATGGAAAAGAGCAGCGTGACCATTCTGCCCAATATCTCTTTTTATGTTCCACAGAAAGAAGAAGGTCATACGGGTTTGGAACAACATAAAAGTAAGTAAATAATTACTAAACAATATAATTTTATGTAAATTATAAATATTTTTGTTGATAGCTTCAGTAAAAATCAGTAAAATCTTACAGTTAAACTGCTGATTGTGTGTTTTTGCCTGTGTAAGTTAATATGGCGGCAGTCAAGCGTCTTCACCAGTCAAACTGAGAAAGTGTTCGAGTGAGTGCTAATGATAATAATGTCCGTAGAGTCTCAGAATGAGAGCGTTTCATCACTCTTTAACCCGGTCGGACACTGAAGCGGTGTGATATTAACGCATGTGATGGTAATGAGGGGCTCGCTGTAACTGTATCCTCCACTCCAGCTCTCATTCCCTGCGGCGGGAATCACAACCTGCTCCGTTTCAGGAGACCTGATAGCGTTTCTCATAACACACACACACATACAGACGAATGTGGGCCCTGCATTGTTGAGTGCAGCTGTGTTTACGGCTCTCAGGTGAATCTCCTGTTGGCGTTTAGCGCTTCAGTGAACTTGTGAGGGTGTTTACGCGGCCCTGCTTTCACCTGCCGGCGCTGGAGAGAGACGCAGACACAAAAATGAACACAATCCCTGTGCTGAGAACTACTAGTGCTTACAATACCTATGATTTAAAGAGACAGTTCACACAAAAATGACTATTCTGTGTTCATTTACTCATGCATGCATTGCATACATTTCTTTGTTCTGTGAAACACAAAAGAAGATATTTGGAAGAATATTGGAAACAAAACCATTTGAACATTGACTTCTATTGTACAAAAACAAAAGATATTTCTCAGAATATTTTCTTTTATGTTCCATTGAAGAAAAAGCCATACTGGTTTGGATTGATGTAAAGAAAGAGTAAATGATGATAGAATGATCATTTTTGGGTGAACTGTCCTTTTAAATAAATAAAGTGAACTAAAAACGTAGTATTCACAAAATATTTGCAGTGAGTTTAAGACTTTTTATTCGGCCATTTATTTTCCCAAGAGTGTGTCATTAGACTAATTTCTTAATGTTTTAATTGCATTTCTCATTTAAGCTTCTGTAGCAAAAATTTCACTTGGGACAAAGAGGATTTAAAAACAAAAAAAGATTCATTGATTCAAAACTGTGATTCATTGATTCTTTTGTTCTGTCATTTGTTACATTTTATTTATTTATTTATTTTATAAAATTAATTTTATAATTTTATGAATTCATTTTAGATTTTTAAATTTTATTTTAAATTTATTTTCCCAAAAGATTGCTATAATAGACTAGTTTCACAATAGCGTCTCTGAATTTCAGTAGCAAAAAGCTGTTGTTTTGATTTGTTTCAGAGAATCAATTCAAACTGTCTATTTCAGTGAATCAAAACTATGATTGAATCATTTTACTGTAAAATAAAATAAAAGCTAAATAAATAAATAGTAAGAAAAAAAATAGAAACAGCTTAATTTGAGCTCTTCAGCAGCAAAAATCTGGCTGGTTTGATTCACTTTGGGGAATCAGTTCAAACAGTCAGTTTCAGTGAATCAATTCAGTGAATCAAAACTATGATTAAGTCATTTTACTGTGAAATAAAAATAAATAAATAAATAGTAAGAAAAAAATAGAAATAGCTTAATTTGAGCTCTTCAGTAGCAAAAAGCTGGCTTGTTTGATTCACTTTGGAGAATCAATTCAAATGGTAAGTTTTAGTGAATCAATTCAAAACTCTGATTCAGTCATTCTTCTTGTGCTACAATTTTGTCCACTTCAAATAAATAAAAGAAAGCTTAGGCTATTTTTACAATGTTTTAATAGCATCTCTCATTTCAACTTAAGTATAGCAAAAAGCTGTTATGTTTGATTCATTTCGGAAAATCAATTCAATGAATCAAATCTATGATTGAGTCATTTTACTGTAAAATAAAATAAAATAAAAAATAGTAAGAAAAAATAGAAACAGCTTCATTTGAGCTTTTTATTAGCAAAATCTGGCTTGTTTGATTCACTTTGGAGAATCATTTCAAATGGTTAGTTTCAGTGAATCAATTCAAAACTGAATCAGTCAATCTTGTTCTGCCATAATTTTGTCCACTTCAAATAAACAAAAGAAAGCTTAGGTTATTTTTACAATGTGTTAATAGCATCGCTCATGTGAACTTTATGGCAAAAAGCTGCTATGTTTGATTCATTTCAGAGAATCAATTCAAACTATTTTAATTAATTAAAGCTATGATTGAGTCATTTTACTGTAAAATAAATAAATAAATAAATAAATAGTAAGAAAGAAATAGAAACAGCTTAATTTGAACTCTTCAGTAGCAAAAAGCTGGCTTGTTTGATTCACTTTGGTGAATCAGTTCAAACAGTCGGTTTCAGTGAATCAATTCAAAACTCTGATTCAGTCATTCTTCTTGTGCCATCATTTTGTCCACTTCAGATAAATAAAAAGAAAGCTTGGGCTATTTTTACAATGTTTTAATAGCATCTCTCAGTTAAACTTAAGGGGCAAATAACACTAACACAAAACAGTCAAAACCTCCATATAACAGCATTAAACTCAAAATTTAGTCATTTAAATTTAAAAACAAACAAACTAGAAAGTTAACACTAATAAAACCAGAACCACTTAAAAACAACTTAATTAAACATCTATCAATTAAACTTCAGGAGGAAATAACACTAAAAATAACACTGAATCAGAGCGGTGTTTATGTGGCAAAACAATCAAAAACTCCATTCGAATAACAGCATTAAACTCTAAATTTAAAGTAATTGAAATAAATAAACAAATATGACTAGAAACAACATGATTTGAGTTCTTTAATAGCAAAACCTTGGCATATTTGATTCACTTTGATGAATCAGTTCAGTGAGTCAATTCAAAAATCTGATTCAGTAATTATTGCCATAATTTTGTCAAATATGTTCACTGAAGTCCTTTGTTAAAATGAATGGTCATGCTTGCCTTGTACATGGCTTTTTATATATATATATATATATATATATGAGACTTGTGCTTGTAAAAAGACTCTTGTGTGGGTCAGATAGATAAAATAGGTCTTAAAGGTACTAAAAACATCTGATTTAAAATCACGTGTTTGCATGTTTTAATTATGACTAGTTTAAAAATGACAGCAGAAGTCAATGGGAAGCCAGCATGATGATGGAGGGATATAATGACGTTGCCCTTTGGCTACTGAAGCATTTTCTTCTCTGTTTCCGCAGTTTGATATCCAGTCCACTGAACGAGCAGGTGTTTAAGACGAAACACGGAGGAGAAATAAGTATCCAGGCACACAGGTAATGGCAAGAAGCCCTTGGCCCGAGGAAACTGAACCTGTCCGTGCAGGGAAGCGTCCGGGACGGGGCCATGCTTCATTTGGGCTCTGTGAGCAGCTGTCAATCTCAGGTTACAGGATATTATTAAAGCCAGCAGAGATACTCCTACTTCCCATCTTTCTACATAACCACATTGTGGATGTTCGCCGGATCCTCCTCTTTCCACCTAAAAGCTGCTGTCAGTTAGTTTGGAAGTCATAATTTAAGGTTTGCTGGTCTCCTGTACTTTAAAACCTTGTAATTTACCTCAGGTATTTTTCTCTTCATTGCAAAAACAATTTTAATCAGTTCTTAATTTTGTCTTGTTTTCCCACTAAAATCATGTAAACATCCTTTTTGCGGAATTTAAGTGGATGGATGACACATGCATCACATAATTAAATCTAACAGGATCGTTTTGATGTCACGCAACTGCAGCTGAAAACAAAACAAAAACAAAAACAAAAAAAACGAATTATTTTCCCATTAAGATAATGTTAATATACCTTAAAAATTAATTACGAATTAAAAAAGCAAAACTGTGCACAGTAAAATTTAAAGAACATGTATTTGGCTTATATACATACATAAAACAAGAAAAAACAAAATGCGAATAGTGTAATAAAAATAAACGTTAATAACATTTAAGATAATTTTGATTAAACGTATATTGTTTTAAAGATGTTTGAATATTTTAACTTAAAAACAAGACTTTTTTTCATTATTTAAGCATCATTTAGGTTGATGTGCATGACATAATTAAATCTGACAGTGATAGACAGGAGCGTTTTGATGGCATGTATGCGCAGCCTGAGAGCTCCAGTGCATCGCTGCGCTCGGATTCGACACGTACAGCGTTTCAGCTGAAGTTTCCCTCCCCAAACAAGCTTATGAAATCGGCCAACTGGAGTTTCAGCTGTCGCAGCGCTGGGAATCAAAGATGAATGGGAATATGAAATGCAGCACAGTGGGCCTTTAGTGTGCATATGTATTTACTCATGTAATTATTAATATGGGGCTGGGAGTAAATAAACTAAAGTCAGTGTGATGCGGCACAAGTTAATCTTCACAGTCAAAGGCATTTCTGAGCGTCAGAACTTGCTGGCTCATACTGGAGGGTAGTTTCGTGTTTTCATAGCTCACAGCAGGTTGTGGTGTGGGTTTCAACTTAACTAAACAGCTAGAAATCATCATATGGCTTGGTCGATATCTATCCATATAAAGCAGGGCTTTAAATAGGGGAAAACAATTTAAAGACTTCAAATTGTCCATATTTATTTTATACTTATACAATGTTTGTATTGTGAACTGTTAATTTGTGCATATTATTTGAAATAGTTAAAACAATGTCATTTTTAATTAAATTAACAAACTAACATAGTTGCATGTTAGGATGTATATGGTTAACTAAAACTAAAACCATAAAAAACCTTTTCGTTGCTTGAAATTAAACAAACTTCAACTGAAATCAAAATAAAATATAAAAATCTAAACTAATTTATTTTACCACATTTTTCATTTTCATGTATTTAACTTGTACTAAAATAAACTTTAATAAATATGAATAAAAAGTAACACAAATAAACAAATTATATATACATGCAAAAAAAAAATTAAAATTAACTTTTTAATTAGAATTAAAATAAACATCACAACACACATACGGTTTGCCCGCATTGACTGAACGAGCAGGAATTCTGTTGTGCGTGTGTGTTTATGAATCACTCCCATTCATGCGTACTAAGATAACATGTATTTGATTCTCTGGAAATGTCCTCTATGTGTTCACCTTCCTTTGACATGCAGCTGTCTGGAGATTTCATAAAGTGTAGCCGACGGCTGCTGAAAGACAGTCGCACATCAAAACATTCCTGATGCAATCGAATTCTCTTACGTGCTGTGTAAAACAGAATGTGTGGGATTAGAATTGTACGTTTGTTTACTTTTTCCTGTTGTTTCCCTGTTACAGTCACACAAACAATAACAGAACGTCCTTCTGTCCAGCCTCAGTTCTTGTCCAGATGACCATTTCAGAACAACTGCAGAATCCAGGAGGTCCAATAAACCACAACATCAGGTTCAAAAACACTGAATCCACTCCTCAAAATATTCACCACACATTTTAATAGTTTAATTTAGTCAAGGTTATTATATACATGTATACAGTAGAGGAAAATGTCATTTCACCAGGCCAATTTGATCCATACTCGATTTTCAAACTGCTCAAAATACTGGTTAAACTATTTATTTCTTCATGAAATTTGGTGAATATTTTCTATTTAGAGGCATGAATAAAAGTACAAATTTTCAACACATAGATGTGTTTTGGAAAGGCTGTACAAATTTTTTTTATTACAATTTTTGAGTTGCGGCCAATTTGATCCATACTCGATTTTCAAACTGCTCAAAATACTGGTTTAACTATTTATTTCTTCATGAAATTTGGTGAATATTTTCCATTTAGGGTCATGAATGTGCATGCAAAGTTTAAACACATAGATGTGTTTTAGAAAGGCTGTACAAAATTTATTACAACTTTGAAGTTGCGGCCAATTTGACCCACACTCAAATTTCAAACCGCTCAAAATACTGGTTAAACTATTTATTTCTTAATGAAATTTGGTGAATATTTTTCATTTAGGGTTATGAATGTGTGTGCAAAGTTTCAACACATAGTTGTGTTTTGAAAAGGCCATACAAAATGTATTACTTCTTTTGTATTAGGGTCAATTTTGACCCCCTCTCGATTTTCAAACTGCTATTAAAAACTGGTTAAACTATTTATTTCTACCTGGAATTTGGTAAATATTTTCATTGTAGGGTTATGAATGTGCCTGCAAAGTTTCAACACATCAATGTGTTTTGAAAAGGCTGTACAAAATTTGTTACAACTTTTGTGTTGAAGTCAAACTGGCCCCCTTTGGTTTTCATGCAATTAACCAAAAATCAACATCAAAGAATCACATAAAAAAGAGAAAACCTTAATTGTAGCTTATTAAACACTAAAATATGAAATACATGAAAACATATCAAATTTAAGACTCAAAGTTTACTTGAAATTGAAACTCGTCTTCTAAATTATTCAAAGAAAATTCACTGTTTCTTTATCGAGTTGAGTTTCACAGTCCAAAAATCTGTCAAAGTTTGTTGCTGGTTGTTAGTTTTTTGGACCTCAATTACTAGACTGTTGCAACACTGAAAAGAAGTGTGAGAAACTCATTTTATCCTCAAAAGGGTTTGAGAAAAAGACAACAAAAAAGCAGAGCAAATAGCAATAAATTCTATTATTTAACTAAATATCAAGGTTGGTGTCTCATGACTTTGTCACGTTGCATGTCACATCAAGTGTTAGTCACTTTGGATAAAAGTACCTGCTAAATGCATAAACGTAAATGAAACAGTATAAGTAGTATCTCACTGAAGCAATTGTCTTTGTAATGCACACAGATGCAGGAAGAACATGGCATGTTGCACAAACTCTTGAGCTGTGAACTACAGTCAGCGTCCTTCTCAGATCTACTGTCTCTCTGGCCCACAGACTTCTGGGAATGCACTTGTCTTTCATCACGGCTGCCACAGGGAGCCCTGTAATGACAAGCAACCCTGTCGCCTGGCAAAAGATGGATGTTTTTCCGTGAGGGTAGAAAGAGCGAGCTTCCGGATGTGTTTTCATTGTGCGCCTGTAATGGAGCAAGGCTCGTGTTCTGGCCCGTGTGCTGTAATCTGTGTTTCTCTGACAGAAGAACCGGAGACGTGGCCCGTGGGAGGATGTTGTCTCGAGTTCACTGCTACTCGCTGATGATAACCGACTTCCGCCACCCTTAATAAGCCGAAGAAATGTGTACGCTCATTATAATGAATATCCTGGGGTAGATGTACATTTCT
This sequence comes from Cirrhinus mrigala, assembly GCA_036247105.1. NCBI lineage: Eukaryota > Metazoa > Chordata > Actinopteri > Cypriniformes > Cyprinidae > Cirrhinus > Cirrhinus mrigala. The sequence goes on from CM070022.1 coordinate 929,593, forward strand.
GTCCATGCTGTCTTCTGACTTGAGCGTAATTAGCACCCAGTCGGTCGGATCTGAGAGCAGAAGTCTGTCGAGAGCAGGTCATTATCAGAAGAATATCCTCAGGCTTCGGCTAGGGAAATCAAACTTTGGTGAAGGGGATTTTCTTTTCTGTCTTACCACTGTGCTTCACAAATGAAATAGTAGGTTTACAAAATGCCTCAAGTGTGAATCATGTGGGGAAAAAACACCTTTTGAATTTTTTGTGGTGACAATATTTTCTTCATATTATTCTCGAATTCCCGTTTTCCAATCAGAGAATGCATAATTTCAACCAAACTTGTAGTCAGGAATATTTACTATTCATTTAGCTATTCAAAATGTTTAATGCAAAAAGTAAAATCTTTTGTAAGTTTCTTTACAGCATAATGCATAAATGTAATGTAATAAATAATTGAATAATCAATGTTTTCTGCTGTTTTTCTGTAAACTAACACAAGGAAGAATCATATTTAGTCATTTACATTTATGTCCATCAATATAACAATGCATAGAGCAGAAGTAGCAATATTTACTATCATATATTTTTTAATAATACATGGAAGCTGCCACACAAAAACTTATATTGATATTTATGAGCAACAACGAAGCACAAACCATTGAATAGAGTTTCCCAGCTAACACGTTCTAAGAATTTATTTATTGTGGTTTTGCTAATATTCTTGTTAGTTTATTAAGATATCATGTTCTCTGAGCATTCAAAACGTTTGTATATTTAATGAAATTAATCAAACTTAGTAACCCTAACGATGTTTTTCCTGAGGGAGTATAAAGGAGTGACTCACGAGTCACTATACAAGGAAGAATCGTTTGATGAATCGATCATTATCAAGAATCAACTTGTCGAAACTTAATGGAGAACAAAAAGCGTATAAAATCTTAATAATATCCACAGTGTTACTTGTTTTTATCACCATTAAAATCGTTGTGATAATATATTGTCAGTATGGAATATATCGTTTAGCCCTTGGTCACGTGATGATGGACAAGCCCGCGCAAATCATTCCTGTTGATCTAACGGCTGCGACGTGGCTTGGATATTGTATTTTATTTCGTAAATAATTATTTAACGTTGTTTTCTCTCACATGACCTCAACGTTTTAGCATCATAGTGGCCACCTGAGGTCAATTCTCCAGTTCAAGAGGTGTCACGCTTGAACGGATCGTGTAAAGAGACATCACTCATCTGGACATCGCGACTTCTGTCAGTATGTCATTTTTAAGTCTTGTTATCAGTTTGTTTAACATGAAAAGGAGGGTTCACACAGGATAACGTCTTTCATTCCATCTAAAATACGTTTTTAAACATTGGTCTATGCAAACTCAGTCGCTTCTGTGTGTATTTACCTGTGAATATTAACTCGTGAATTTACGTTTTCAGTCTGTAGTGAATGTGATGCTTAAAAAATACCGTGTACAGCGAAACAAATGGCAAGAAATGTGTTTGTATTGAGATATCCTGCATAAACATACAACGCGACCACCAGTTCCGACTCACAAACAAAACGACTCATATGAGCCGGCTCTTAATAGTGAATCAACCACAGCGCTACCAGTGTGATCAGAATTGTAAACGAATGACTCTTATGAATCGGTTCTTTTTTAGTGAATCAAAATTGATTTACAAACAAATGGCTCAAAAGAGCCGGTTCTTTCTAATAAATCGAACGCAAACGGCGCATAAACAAATAACTCTTGTGAGCTGGTTCACTTAATGAACTGCTAGATATCATTAGTTTCCGTAACGTCTGTATTGAAATGAGTTAGGTTTTGTGCGAGTATCAATAATAAATGATTGTCCATTTATTTAAGACACATTTGAGGGGTTTTTGTAAGAATTATTGGATATCTATCTACATAGTGTTGCTTGCAACCACTGTTGGGAAAAGTTACTTTTAAAAGTAATGCATTACAATATTGCGTTACTCCCTAAAAAATAAATTAATTATGTCACTTACAGTATTTACTTTTTATGGAAAGTAATGGGTTACATTACTTTTGTGTTACTTTTTAAATCTGGGCAGGGCTTCCTTCTTTGTTTTTAATATAAAAAGTTATATTTTTGGCAAATGTAAAAGCCCTTTCACACCAAAAGCCTGAGACTGACGGAAAAATAAATTCACGTGTGTACAGTAGAACGCAGAAGAAAAAAGATCAACACTCTTCAGCAATAAAAAAAAGAAGAACAAATGTTAATCTTGAGTAATTTTTGCTTATTAGTTTGGTTGAATTGGATCATCAAAGGCCAGCAGTAAAAACACTGTTTAATAAAATTGGATTAAATACATAAAGGATATTTGTATTATGTAAAATATTTAATTATTGCAGGTTTGCGTCATATTCTGAGTTGCATTTCACTGTTTTTATTCATTTGTGAGTGAGATGAATTAATGCATTTATTAATGCATTTATGTTCACATTTATTCTAGAACTACATCTAGAACAACATCTTACGATTTCTCTCAACATGGGGACAGGGGCCATTTGTAAAGTCTTACTTAAATTATGATACATTACTTTGTTGGTAAATAACTATAATTTATTATTAATGTATGGCTCATTTAGTAGGATATACTGGTGTGGAAAAGATATTTTGATTTAAATGTAGTCGTTGCTAAAGCAGGTCTTTTCTGGTGAATGTTCATCATTAATTTAAAGTGTTTTTGGACAAGCACTGAAAAGTAGCCTAGTCTTTGCACTTGAAACACAATCAGTTGGAGTGCTTGAAAACTGCGAGCGAACGGCAGCCGTAACAAGCCTGGACTTCCGTAGGTGTCCATTTAATAATGGGCCGTGTTGAAAGATGGGATCCAGTTAGAGTTGAAGCAATATATTCTGGGCAAGAGCGCACAAGCTAAAATAATGAGACCATAACAAAACACTCCGTCTCTGCTGGCTGGAGAGAAAAGCCCTCGGGCGTCTCTCCAAACGCTGGAGATGGTTTTCATGAGGCCTGTTCCGGGACACGAGAATTACAAGGTTGTCTTTTTTGGCGTGCGTCGAAGATCCCGCTTGGAATACTTGAACGGCAGAATGTCCTTCTTGCGTTCACCTTTCCCAGGTCTTCAAAAGCAGTGGCGCGGAAGCTAGTCGTAACTCCTTCAGTGCGCGGCAGCTGCAAAGGCGTTGGGGCTGCTGCCAGGCTCGTCTCTGAGGACACGGCATTATGACAAGGTTCTCGAGTTTCACATGGCACAGATTCTCCAGGGAGACGCGCCGCTCCCGTGGGAGTCACCTGATACAAACCCCTCTCTAAAGTGCTGGTTTATGTTCCAGAGAAAAGAGGCATCCGGGCCCTGCTTTACTCAGATGCCTGTGCCTCTGAAGCAGAGTTGGGAATTAACTGTTCGGAAGGATGGGTTTATTATTGTGACACTCCCTCCAGGCATGTAAAGAGTTTGTTTTTATTTTCACAGCTCAGTCAAAGCAAGCATGCTATTGTCTGTGTAAGAAAGAGTTTTTTTTCTCTACATAGACGATATTGAGAAATCCCTTCGGAATCTGGAGTTTGCATTAAAAAGGCAATGCAATATTTTACAATACATATTTTTATTTAAAGTTTTGTAGTGGAGAATATCCAGGATAGGATATTTTATGTGCAAATACTAAAAACTACTAAATAAAGGACTGAGTTCTGTTTCATTCAACATGTTTAAGCTTATTTTGTTGCCTATTTTTACAGGTTGCAGCAAAAGCAGCTCTGCAAGTAAAAAAAAAGTCATTAATGCGTAAATGCAAATTCCATTCAAACACCCACTCCTGATAACCATTTTCATAATTTATGGCTGTGATTAATGGAAAAACATTTAATGTTTTAGTCCGGAAATCGCTTAATGTTTTGTAATCTTTGTTTGTGTTAGAGGCCGTTCACATAGAATGTATTTTTGCATTCCATTGCACTACTTTTCCATTGTTTTTCAATGTAAACAGGCGCTAGGCGGACATATTTGGCCATTGGATTTGCATCTTGCTTATTTTGCATGATCTTGCAATTTATAAACAGTTAAATGCATCTCTGTACCTTGCATTTTTGTTTGAATCAAACCTTTTTGGTTTAAATGCACTAATTTTCATCAGTATGATTTTAGATACTGAAAGTTCTGTATAAATGAATCCTAAACTTTGCAGTCCAATTTACATATCTGTTTGGATGCTCATAACACATATTTTAAACAAAATTTAAATTGTTGCATTCAGAAGTGTAGAAACCACTCCAATGTCATCATATCTTAAAAGAAAGCTGATATTTATGTGAGTTTTCAAGCAAATATTTAGGAAATGTCTCCTTTACCTCTTTGTAAGGCATGCATAAACAAACATTGGGGTTTTTTTTGTAACGCATATGTAAACTTACTTACGTATCACTCTACTGCACGTGCATAAGGTTATTTTGAATTTTTGAATCAGATTCAAGCATTTACATGCTTGATTGCTGGCCTATGGATTGTTTTAAGTCTACACCAACCCTTTCAATCCAATCGAAATTTAATTTATATGAAGCTCAGTCGAATCGATTGAAGTCTATCCAGTCCATTTGAGCCGCAGTACATTATAAAAGTTTTTTATTTCCTTTTGAATTACTTCTTCCTAATTGTGTTAGAAAGTGTTTTTAGCCTTATAAAAGCACTGTGTATTTCTATACAGTGATTGAATCAGTACTGATTGATGTATCGTGATACTTTCTGTGGTCACAGACTCCGTGTGGGCGACGCATCACCTCAACAACTAACCAAACCAGACACGGTGAAACCGAAAGCGTGCAATCAGGCTGTTGTGGTTGGCACAGTTTACTGTAACCATATGGAGACTGTGGCTCTGATCCAAAACCTAGCAAGACGCCTAACTCATATTCACATCTTAAAGCATCATAAACTATAATTTCATATTTATATATACTTGTTTTAAAGCCTGAAGGTTGTTACAAAAAGTAGGTTAGATGGTTATATTGCCTGCTAAAAGATATTGCATGCCTCCATCACTGTAAGGCAATCCCACAATGCACTGCAATAGTGAAAAAATCCATGCAAATGGCAGATAAAGTAAAAGGATTGTTCATTATGAATGTAATTACTTTTTTGCTGAGAAGAATCATTTATCAGTCTAACTAAAAACTGTCTATTTTGCTTGGGACTCAAGCGTATTTTTATTAAAGTAATAATAAAACTGTTGATGATTTCGTGATATTCCATTAAGTTAAACACTGCAAAAATTATTTTCTTGCTTAGTGTTTTCTCTTGTTTTCCAGTACAGATATGTAAACATTCTTAAAAAAGATATAAAGCCCTGTTTTCTGAAAAATGTATCTCAATTTTGCTTAGGTGAGACACTGCAAGTGAATAGGGTAAAAAAACGAACTAATAGTTATTGCCTTACCTTTATATATATACTTTTTTTTTTTCTTCTTTTTTTTTTTTTTTTGGACATTTTAGAGTCAAATCTCTTTTTTGTCGAAATACTTAGAACTAGGGGTGGGCGATATGGCAAAAATATCATATCACGATTTTTTTCAGAAATATTACGATTCATGATTTTACATTTATTCTTATTGAAGCAACTGTATTAAAGTTCTTCAGTCAAGAGCAGTGAGTGATTTTTCTCTTTGTGTTTTGTTTTAATAACAATTAAAAGAATAGTTCACCCAAAAATAAAAAATTCTGTCGTAGTGTTTTATTTTAATGCAATCATTTACCCACTCTCAGGTTGTTTTAAATCTGAATGAGTTTCTTTTTTCTGTTGAACGTTGTCTATTTTATAATTTCTATTATTCAATTCAATGGGGACCAGCTGCTGTTACTGTTTGGCTACTGTTTGTTTAGCACAAAAAAGAAATTAATACAGATTTGGGACAACATGTAAGTGAGTAAATAATGACAGAATTATAATTTATGGGTGAACTATCCCTTTGATGGCAAGTGACAGCATGTTTAGTACTGCTCCTTTAAGAGCATGCACGCATCTAATATAAAGGCAGGGGTCCGTTTTTCTGTCAATTGTTTACTTTCACTTTAGACGTAAGCTTCTATAAACTGTTTTCATATGTAAACCTTGTGTGATTTGACAATATTAGCGTAATCAGACGCGATACAAATAATGTACTTTTAGGATTGTGAATAAGTGCAGAATCCAGTGAGTGTAACTCTACTGCTGAGTTAACGCTGATGGGAATGTATGTATAATGAGACGGAAGCGCCAGAACTGCAGCTGATAGAATAGCACGATACTACGATATTTCTCATAAAGCAGATCGTGGAGACATTTTTTTCGTCCACGATTAAAAATCGTCATATCGCAGACCCCTACTTAGAACAAACAGAAAACACAATTTTTGGGGGAATAAAATGCTGTATATAATCAAGCAAATTATTTATGAACAAATCTCTCTGTAAAAACCTTCAGGATATCAGAATCAGAATCAGAATCAGAAAGAGCTTTATTGCCAAGTGTGTTCACACACAAGGAATTGGTCTTGGTGTTAGGAGCTTCCAGTACAGAAAATACAAACATAGCGCAGACATACATAAAGTTAAGGTAATAATAAACACTAATATTAAAAAAGAATATACAATAAATTATAAATAACAGTGGTAATAAAAATATACAGAAAGAGAAGAAAAAAAAAAAAGATGTCCATAGACAGAACTATGAATGTGCATTTGTGCTATATACAAAAGTTTTGTTAAGTAAATATAGACAGGAATAAAAATGTCAATAAAACTGTCAAGTTTTATCGGTGTAGGAGAAAAACTAATTTTGAGAAAACGGCCAAAATTATGTATTGTAATTAAAATCTATTGACACGAATAGATAAAATGCTTTTTAAAAGTGTTTTTTGGATGTTTTATTTCAAAAAAAAAAAAAAACACTATGAAAAACCAAAAAGCTCAAAATCTTAAACTTGACAGGTGCATGAAAAAACAGTGTTTTTGCCTGCCGTGTCTTCCCTTAAAACAAGAAAATTATTTGTAGAAGGAGTTTAAAAAATCTATTTAATTCAAAGGGAAAACGACTATTTTTCTGACACCACTGGCAGATATTTTTTCTTGTTTTAAGCAAAAAATTTGCTTTATTTTGATGCATTTTATCAGAAAACAAGACCTAGTATCTTATGTTATGTTGCTTTCCAGTAAACGTGTCTTCATTTAAGAATGTTTAGATGTTTTTGCTGGAAAAAAAGACAAAAATACTGAGTAAGAAAATCATTTTTTGCAGTGTAGTTCTAGAACATGTACATTAAAATAGTCTGACAGTGTTGTTAGAGACAGTAGGATCTATAGCTTTACAGTTAAAGAAATGATGTTTTTGTGATATTTTAAATGTGAATTGAATGTGATGAGAGAAAAGAATAATAGGCACTGTGAAATAATACAAAGACCGCATGTAACTCTATTGTAGTGTCCTTGCTCATTGCACAAAATGCAAACATACAGCGCAACCAGTGAATCACAAATGAATGACTCTCATCAACCAGTTCTTATGAAATGTTTTCATGGGTCTTAGTTAAATTCCTGATGATTTCCATCCTTACTCACAGCCTCTTCTGTTTCTCCTCTCTCTGCTCTTTTCCCTCCAGTTATTTCATCATGTTTTTATCAGGGCAGCGGTATAATGAGCACTTGTCTCTCGTTGCTGCCTCCGAAATCCCCAGTAACATCAGTCATCCATCAGTCAACACACTGTACAAAACCTCCCATTAGCAACACAAAATATTTATGCTCTTACAAGTTAATCCAGAGCTCGTATAATCTCATAATAACTGTATCTGAAGACTCTCCCAGTCATTTGTGCGTTTTGCACGTATGCGCGGCTTTCAAGGAGCGCTTTGCGTGTTCTGGGAAGCTGGTTTAATCCTCGCTTCTGCAAGCCTCATAGGACACTTTCTCGCTTTTAGTGCATCTTGAGTCGTTTGGCTTTAGTTTTCAGCTTTCTTGGTTGATGTGAATGCAATCTGGTGTTAGCCTGTTCAAAAATGCATTGCATTATCTTGCATGATCTTGCACAGTGAAATAATCCTTCGTTATTTAATTTGCATGTACAAAAATGTTTTATCATAGGACACTTTCACGCTTTTAGTGCATATTGATTCGTTTGGCTTCACTTTTTTGGCTTTCTTGATTGATGTGAATGGTGTTAGCCGTTTGTGATGCCTGTTCAAAAATGCATTGCATTATCTTGCATGATCATGCAAGTGAAATAGTCCTTCGTTTTTTAAATTGCATGTACAAAAATGTCTTATCATGCCATTTCTTCAATATTTCATTTGATATGCATCTTATTTCCTGAAACATGCAAAACAAATGTACAGCACACACTGTAAAAAAAAACAAAAAAAAAAACAATTTGAGTCAAATTAAACTAATTTGTTATCCGACTGCCTTAAAATTTTAAGTTCAGTCAACTCAAAAAAAGTTTAGTCAACTTGAAATGTTAAGTTGTACTAAATGACAACTTAGATATTTGAGTTCATTCAACTTAAAATTATAAGGCAGCCCAGCTTTTAAGTTTAACAAACCAAATTTTTTCTTTAGTCACCTCACTTAGTCCAACTTAACATTTCAAGCTGACTAAACTTATTTGAGTTGACTGAAATTAAAATTTTAAGGCAGCAGGGTAACAAATTATTTTAAGTTGACTCAACAAATTGCGTGTTTTTTTGTTTGTTTGTTTGTTTTTTACAGTGCAGCCAGTGTAGTCCAATTTACAACTAATTGACTCTAATGAGCCAGTTCTTTTTAACGAATCACTTAAAATGGTTCATAATTGAGTCTCAAATACTCCTTTAAAATGACCATTAAAAAAGTGTGTTCTGTATGGTGTTACTTTTTTTGCCTAATATATATAGTAGGGAAGTATGCGATTGGCCTGTAATGACTCACTCGTACACTGAATCAGTCAGAGTGGTTACTGAATTAACATGTGACTGAATCACGAGTCTTTAACTTAGTCAATTATACAATATGCAGTCACTATTGACTGGTGCTTCATATTACATATAGACTATTATTTGGTGCCTTTTTCAAAGTTAAGGAACTAAAATCATTAAGGATTCATTATAATTCCCATCCTTTCTCCAGAGTCATTTCTAGTACTAGCGTGCAAGTACTAATAGTATGATGCAAACAACAAAAATCACAGCGTGAAAAGAGAGTTTTGGACCAAACTGTTGAACTCTCAGCCTTTGTTTTATTCTGCTTTCTCGGTTATTTTAAGCTGACGGGGTGGAAAGCGAAGCTTTAGCTCAGAGGCTGATCAGAAATCAGGACGGCGCTGCGAGTGGAGCGGTGCAGTCGCCACATTAAAAATGAATGTCTTATAGCGCTAGGCCTCAATGAGACCAATTTAATTTTTCTGTGCTAATTCTCTTGGAGTCTCTCCTCAAGCTTGATAAAATGGAGTACACACATTTTCACCTTGAAGATGTGAGGGTTTGCTGTGACGTCTTTGAAGTTTTCATCCGAAAAAAAAAAAAAGAGAGAAATACAAAGGTGTTTTCAGAATTGCACATTGCATGCCTGATTACAAGCTTTAATTCCCAGAGAATCTAAAGGTATCCCTGATGTCAACCGCTGGCTAAAGCAGAATAGAGCGAGCCGATGAATTATTAAAGCAGAAATTGATCTGTACTGATGCGCATTTCTCAGACTGAAACTTTCTAGGCTGACTTTGAGGAAGGTTATTTGCTTGTACTGTATGTGTGTAATCGAAAAACGAAAGTTGATGCTGTGCATTATGCACTTTTTGCAATGCATTTAGATAATTTGTGATGTTTAATGTTTCATTTGCACTTTTTCCATGTGCAGTCTTGAATTTGTCGTGTAAATTGTGATACTGTATATTAAACATCATGTAAACTCATATCATGATTACAGAAAATAGTCCACAGGACTAGTAGTGCACTAAATCCTACTATGTAATTATGGATGTTTACATGCAGCAGTTTTTGGGTGTGTGCAAATTTTTGGAAAAGAAATGACGTGTGGTTTGTTGTCTGGAGATCTGTGGTGGATCGCATGTACGTAAAGTATGCAGACATGAATAATAAGTGTGCAGGTGGCTTGCAAATGTTGGAATTCTTGGTCTTTTTTAACCAAGGAGATACATGGAAAGCCAACCACAACACATCACACTCGCTCAAATGCTGCTGAACTACTAATTAGTTTAGCTAAATGCAGTTCAGGAACACAGCCTAAATAAAGAGCGTGAGTCCGTCCGCTTGCATTTTAAATGAGTTTGTGCCTGTAAATGCAAATGTTTTGCATGCTTTTGGAATAGTGCCTTTCTCACTATCCAATTTATTATGGCACGTAGTAATTTTGATTTAGAAAAGACTGTCTTCTTGAACTAAAATAAACTATTTTTTCTCCATTTCAGATTTTTCTGGTGCAGACGGCTTCAGTCCGGTTCTTTTCAGTGTGTGTAGCCTCGGGGCAAGTACGAATACGCCAATCTAGATCTGTCTCCACAAACCACATCTCATAAGCCACTGGCAGTGAAAGGCGGCAAATTACTTTTCTGTCACTCTGCCGCTCACTTTTAGTCAGCCAAGGACGTTTTCTGAAGGCAGAAGAATGAGGTGAGGCTTTTCTTCAGTGAGGTTTGGGTGTCAGAACGTTTCATTCTGTTCGTTTCACTGTTGCAAAACCACAGAATATGTGCGGCGAGTCGCCAAGGACCGTGTCCAGAATAAATGCTTCGCTGAATAGTCTTGTCTTCGTGTTGCGTGTGGTCTCAGACGCTTTTAAAAGCAGTTCGAGGTGGTCTTGGCTTTCTGTTAAGGCACCTTTGAGAGATCACATTTCCCTAGATATTTTATAATATTCCCTTTTAGCAGAACATGTTTTGGGTATTTCCTTATAATTTGATACGTTTAACTGTGTAAGCATGTTTGTCTGTGTTTCTTAGCATGTGTTACTCCACTAATGGTTGTTCCATTCAACTCTTGAAGGTCACATTAAGGAGGATGTAAGATACTTATGTAAGACACTTATTATTAACCCTTTAAAGCCTGACAGATCAAAAAATAGTCAGAAATTTTTTTTTTTTTAATGGAACCTATAGACAAAATATTAGGTGCATGCATTAAAAAAAATCAAAAGTTTGCATATGCATTTTATGTTAAGTATCATAATTAATAAAATATAACCGAAGCAATTACCGGGGTTCAAGCGCACATATGAAAAAAAACATTATGTAGCAAGCCTTTTTTTGCAAATCCAGGTAATTTACCATAGAAATATTAGTTTTGTAATGTTTATGACTGTTATAGCGCCAGCTGTGGTCCGATCTCCTAGAATCACCTATCGCATATGCTCACCAGGTTTTGTGAAGTTTTGAGCTTTTCTTAAGGCTTTATAGGATTTGGGGTAAATTCTGACAGGCCCCTTTCTAAACGACCCCGTTATAGCTTCCCAAAGGGTAAATTTCAGCATTTTTTGATAATTATTGACCTAGAGAGTCCAGAGAATTGTTCCGCAGTGTTTTTTTTCCAGATTGAGTGAAAAACCTAGGACTAGTTCACAAAAGTAGGTTTTTTACATCTTCTCAATCATTTAACAAACAATTTGTTTGACAGCAGTGGTTCTAGAGGCAAAGCTGTCCGAAATGAGGAGTTCTGTCGTATGAAATGAATATTGTGCCCTTGAAAAACGTGATATCACCCCCCAGTGGCTGATTTCTTTCAAATTTCTCAGAGACCTTTGGGGCCGTGAGTCAAACAGGCTACATAAGACACTTGAGTCTGCGAATGAGGGTTTAGGAGTTATGAGCGATTTCGCACTTTTGATCTCTGTACCGCCCCCGTCAGGCCGACTGGGACGAGCCTCGGTGACGTTGTCCGTGACTACTACCATCCCTCCAGGTTTTGTAACGTTTATGAATATTATAGCGCCAGCCAGAGGTTGTGCTAGACTTCAACATTGTCCGTCATTTTGACGGGCAGGGTCGTAAAAATTCGGTCATGATCTATTATTACCCGTCATTTTAGTTTTCATATTTTAATTATAATAACACATTTAATTTGTTTTATTTTTGTTCACATTTTAATCATGAACCTACAGGACGACAGTGCAGTGTTTATAAACAACAAAATACGCTAGCATTGGGTAAAAAAAAAAAAAATTAGATTTAGAAAAAATTGAAATAGATTTTCATTTTAATTAACCAATACCGGTTCTTAAATCACAATTAATCTTTTGGTCTATGCTGCTTTCAGTTGATGAATGAACAGTACATAGTCTTCCTTTCAAAAAATAGCAATAGGCTAGGCTTTATGTTACTTTTGATATGAAACAAATTCCCAGATTTCAAATTCTGTCAATTTCCTTAGGAAATTCAAGCAATAAATGCTGTTTTGGCACTCTTTAATGTGGCATGATAGATCGTTGTAGTTTCTGTGTACTCGCCTGTGCATAATCAAACACATAGGAAAACGTTCGTCTCATTTTTGTTTTGTATCCCCTGCTCCGCTGCTAGACTGGAGCGCACTTGCCACCAACTGGACAGGGGTGGGAATCACAGCTACCCTCTGTGTAATCTGTCAAAATGACGGACGGCCATCAGATTTTTCCATCACTGATAAAAAAAAAAATTTCTGTCTGTGGCTACCTCTGGCGCCAACTGTGGTCCGATCTCCTTAAAACTTTGCATGCTTGTTTAGAATCACCAGGCTCACCAGGTTTCGTGAAGTTTTGATTTTTCCTTAAGGCTTTATAGGATTTTGGGTAACAATCAGAATCAGAATCAGAATCAGAAAGAGCTTTATTGCCAAGTGTGTTCACACACAAGGAATTGGTCTTGGTGTTAGGAGCTTCCAGTACAGAAAATACAAACATAGCGCAGACATACATAAAGTTAAGGTAATAATAAACACTAATATTAAAAAAGAATATACAATAAATTATAAATAACAGTGGTAATAAAAATATACAGAAAGAGAAAAAAAAAAAAGAAAAAAAAAAAAGATGTCCATAGACAGAACTATGAATGTGCATATGTGCTATATACAAACGATTTGATTCACAATGTACAATCGTTTTCACCCTTGGAAAGGGTGACCTTTGGGGCCGTGAGTCCACCAATTTTAGTTACGGTCGGCCTCCGTTAACCATGTCTAATAGGAGCTCAAACTTTGTCGGCCAATGGCGGCCAGGTTTATTTGAGATACGCAAATGTCCTTATAGACACTTGTGGCACTTTGGGCCAAGACCGTGCACAGCGTTTTTCATGTTGATAGGGCAAAATGGTTGCGTATAGCCACTTTTATGTTTTTTCCCTATTATATCGCCACCAAGTGGCCAATCTCCGCTACCTCAGATTAAGCCCGGACATAAGTGTTCTGAGTTTGGTGAAGACATCTCATTACGTTCAGGAGTTACAGGCATTTTAGTAAAAGCGGCCCTGTCCCTTTTGAACATTTTGGCGTCCCTTTGCAACGGTGAGTCAAAGCTGGACTTTTTTTTGATAATTATTGATACTTATTCTAAAGAGAATCCTTCTCCACTGGTTTGAGGCATGCATTTTGTCCGGCCAAGGATTCCAACGACATAAGACATTTGAACCTTCGACTGATGGTTTAGGAGTTATGAGTGATTTTGTACTTTTGATCGCTGTAGCGCCCCCGTCAGGTGAACCTTGGTGACGCTGTCGGCAATGTGAGTACTACCATCCCTCCAAGTTTCAAGTCTCTACGACTTACGGTTTGATCTGCACGATCAGTTTTACACGGAGATCGCTGATCCTGATAAAATCAGGATTTTATAGCTCAAAAAAAAAATATAAAAATGGCTATAACTATGCAACCATTTGTCCTGTCAACATGAAAATCACTGTGCACGGTTTTGGTTCAAAGTGCCACAAATGTTTATAAGGATATTCGCTTTTCTCAAAAAGAAAAACAAAAAAACATGGCACCATTGCCAATGAAGTCTGAGCACCTGTTAGACAAGGTTAACAGAAGCCGATCGGAACGAAAATTGGTGGGCCTGTTTGACTCACGGCCCCAAAGATATGTGAGAAAGTTTGAAAGGAAATTAGCCACTGGGGGCGATATCGCATTTTTCAAGGACGTAAACGATTGTACATTGCATACATTTTTTTTGCACATACATGCGATATTTATATCATATGACATAACTCCTCATTCTGGACAACTTTGCCTCTTGAACCACTACTGTCAATCAAATCTTTGTTTTATATGATTAATTTCTGACACTTGCAATGTAAATCAATGAGATCTTTATAACAGTACAACAGATACTGACATAAAATAATCTAAATATTAGTGGTCACTCTATATGTCCAATAATATGTTTTGATAAGATGACATTGAAATGATTGAAAGATAATGCAGTGCAATCCAATGATAATTGAGGGATGAATAAATAAACGTTTCTCAAAAGATATGAGGCTTGGGAAGATCATTCCTCCACTGAGGAACAGTAAAAGTAAAGCGTCTTTGAGGAACAACTGTTCCTCAAAAGGTCTTGATAATCAGATTTGAGACTAAAAATTGATTCATGGAGAATCATGTAAAGCCACGTCAATCCAGTAAGTGTTCATCTGGAAATATGACTAAAGTTATTTTTAACACTTGGAGACCTGCATCAAATGTGATACAGTCGACTTTATAGGGTTAAACGGCAGAAGGGAAGTTTTTGAAATGCCTGTGGAGAAAAAGCATCCAGATCTGAGGTTGCTGATAAAGAGGGCGTAACAAAACTTAATGCAGCAGGAAGGCGTGTTATTAAATGAGAAGACGACACCCATCAGTCGTGTGACAGTTCTGGTTCAGTCTGTCAGCAGAGATCCATATCTGAGCCCAGAGGTTAAGCTGTCAACACCAATCTCTTTTTCTTCTGTGTGCGTGTATGTGTGTAAAGGAGAGAAACCTGCCCGGCGAGATCAGGCTCCTCTGCGTCTCACACTCTTCTCAGGGAATTCTAGTGAGCTCCGATTGTTATCAGATCCGGTCGGTCAGCCAGGATTCCCTTCGCTGCCAGAGCAGAGAGAGAAGGGCGAGGCGACTTGCCGACAGATCGCTTCCTTTCTATCTGTCCCGCCGTTTGATCCGCAGGAAGCGCGGCAGCGTTTTCCGACCTGTCGCTGACGTTTTTTAACATGTTGAGAGTTGTAGACCCACGGCGGGATGCCATTAAGAGCTCGTTCCGGTGTTATTTGCACGACAAAAGGCTCTGAGGGTTTTTTTCTTGGTGAGGTACAAAGCAGCCCTGTTGGACTAATGGATCAGGGTTGTCAAAAACGGCCCGTAGTGAAGAAGAGAAAACATTCCTTTCAAGTGCACTTAGACCAACAGCTGCGATTCACTTGATTTGGAAGCATTCCGGGAGAGTCGTTCACTCCAAGTGGAGTAAGATTAATAGAGCAGATCTGAATCAGCGAATCACTTGATTTGTTTGATTCCTTTGTCTGAAACGCTATTGTAATTGTTAGAATGGTCACGGATCAACGATCTTCACGTTAAGCTGATTGCGCAGACCAAATCGTAAGTCGTAGAGACTTGAAACTTGGAGAGATGGTAGTACTCACACCGCCGACAACGTCACCAAGGCTTGCCCCAATCGGCCTAACGGGGGTGCTCAAAATCAAAAGTACGAAATCACTCATAACTCCTAAACTGTCAGTTGCAGACTCGAGAGTCTTATGTCGCTGGAATCCTTGGCTCACGCCAGACAGAGCACAAGCCTCAGATTCGATCATGAGAATTGCGAAATTTTCAGGTATTTTGGATTTTTTTAAAAACCTATTTTTACGAACTAGTTCTAGATTTTTTTTACCCAATCGGAACCAAACCAGTGCAGAAAGATTCTCTGGAGAGTGAATATCAATGATTATCAAAAAAAAAGTTGAACTTGCAACTCACCGTCACAAAGGGGCGCCAAAACGTTTGAAAGGGGTGGGGCCACTTTTAGTAAAAAGCCTATAACTCCTGAATGGACTATGAGAGAAAAAACATATAAAAATAGCTATAACTACGCAACCATTTGTCCTATCAACATAAAAATTGCTGTGCAGGGTCTTGGTCCAAAGTGCCACAAGTGTCTATAAGGACATTTGCGTATCTCAAGGAAAAAAAAAATGAAACTTGGTGGACCTGTTTGACTCGCGGCCCCAAAGGTCTGTGAGAAATCTGAAAGGAAATCAGCCACCGGGAGGGCGATATCTTATTCTTCAAGGGGTAAACGATTGTACATTACACGTTTTTTCGCACATACGTGTGCTATTCATATAATATGACAGAACTCCTCATTCTGGATAACTTTGCCTTCAGAACTACTGCTGTCAATCAAATTGTTTGTTAAATGATTGAGAAGATGTAAAAAAAAAAAAAAAAAAAAAAACTACTTTTGCGAACTAGTCATAGGTTTTTAGCCCGATCAGAACCAAACCAGTCCAGAAAGATTAGTAAGAGAGTAAGTATCGATAATTATCAAAAAAAAAGTTGAACTTTTGAATCGCCGTTGCAAAGGGATGCCAAAACGTTTTGAAGGGGCAGGGCCACTTTTAGTAAAATGCCTATAACTCCTCAACGGAATGAGATATCTTTGCCAAACTCAGAACACTTACGTAAGAGCTCAATCTGAGGTCACATGACAAAAATTGTGGAGCTTGGCCACTTGGTGGCGCTATATAAGGGGAAAAAGCATAAAATGGCTATAACTGCACAAACTTTTGTCCTTATCAACATGAAAATCAGTCTTGGTCCAGAAAGTCTTGGTTCAGAGTGCCACAAGTGTCTATAAGGACATTCGCGTATCTCAAAAAAAAAACGTGGCCGCCACTGGGCGATGAAGTTTGAGCACCTATTAGACAAGGTTAACGGAGGCTGATCGGAATGAAACTCTGTGGGCCTGTTTGACTCATGGCCCCAGATGTCTGTGAGAAATTTGAAAGAAATCGGCCCCTGGGGGCAGCGATATCACATTTTTTCAAGGGTGTAAACAGTTGTACGTTGCACATTTTTTTGCACGTACATGCGATATTCATATCATATGATAGAACTTCTCATTCTGGACAATTTTGCCTTTAGAACCACTGCTGTCAATCAAATTGTTTGTTAATTGATTGAGAAGATGTAAGAAAACTACTTTTCGCCCGATCGGAACCAGTACAGAAGGATTCTCTGGAGAGCGAATATCAATAATTAGCAAAAAAGTTGAACTTTCAACTCACTGTTGCAAAGGGATGCCAAAACGCTCTAAAGGGGCAGGGCCACTAGTAAAATGCATATAACTCCTGAATGGAATGAGATATCTCCCCTAAACACGTATGTAAGAGCTCAATCTGAGGTCACAGTAAAACAACAACAATCACTACTTGATGGCGCTATATGAGGGAAAAAACATAAAATGGCTGTAACTACACAACCATTTGTCCTATCAACATGAAAATCACTGTGCACGGTCTTGGTCCAAAGTGCCACAAGTGTCTATAAGGATATTCGCTTATCTCAAAAACCACTCTAGAACCACTGCTGTCAATCAAATCTTTGTTAAATGATTGAGAAAATGTAACAAAAAAAAAACTACTTTTGCAAACTAGTCCTAGGTTTTTTGCTCAATTTGAAAAAAAAAAACACTGCAGAACAATCCTCTGGACTCTCTAGATCAATAATTATCATAAAAATGTTGAAATTTACCCTTTGGGAAGCTATAATGGGGTCGATTAGAAAAGGGGCCTGTCCAAATTTACCCCAAAATCTTATGAAGCCTAAAGGAAAACTCAAAACTCCATGAAACCTGCTGAGCACATGCGACGACATGCGTGATTCTAAACAAGCACGCAAAGTTTTAAGGAGATCGGACCACAGCTGGCGCTATAAACATTAAAAAACAATATTTCTATGGTAAATTATATGGATTTCCCAAAAATGCTTTTTTAAATCATTGATTTAGGTGGTTACAGGCTTGCTACATAATCTTTTTTCATATGTGCTTAAATGCCTTAAAGCTCAAATCACGATAATCGCTGCTTGCAGCTATATTTGTACTTAACACTGATCATAAACCCGGTTTCTCAATTACAATGCAGGTAGAATTACTAGACATCCCAGTTTACCAGGACAGTCCCAGTGCCACAGTGATTCACTAAAACACATAAATACGCCCTGATTTCAGCTGTTAGGATCATTCACATCAAATTAAGTTCTCAGTCTCCTTCTGGCTGTTGTTTAGAGCATCATTGGTGCCATTGCTCTTTGATTTCCTGAATCACTGACATTCATATTTTTTGAAAGAAGTTTCTTTTGTTCACCAAGGCTCCATTTATGTATCAAAAATACAGTAAAAATTGTGAAATATTATTACAATTTAAAATAGCTGTTTTCTATGTAAATATATAGTAAAATGTAATTTATTCCAAAGCTGAATTTTTAGCATCATTACTCCTGTCTTGAGTGTCACATGATCCTTCAGAAATCACTCTAATATGCTGATTTGCTCATCAAGAAACATGTCTGATTATTATCAGTGTTAAAAACAGTTGTGCTGAACAATATTTTTCTGAAAACTGTGATACATTTTATTTTTCTGGATAGTTTGATGAATAGAAAATTCAAAAGAACAGCATTTAT
This sequence comes from Cirrhinus mrigala, assembly GCA_036247105.1. Taxonomy (NCBI): domain Eukaryota; kingdom Metazoa; phylum Chordata; class Actinopteri; order Cypriniformes; family Cyprinidae; genus Cirrhinus; species Cirrhinus mrigala. The sequence continues at coordinate 948,212 of CM070022.1, forward strand.
TTGATATACAAATATTTTGTAACATTAACATTATCTTTCCTGGCACTTTTGATCAGTTTAATGCATCCTTGCTAAATAAAAGTATTAATTTCTTCTCAACCAGTTGCTGATTCTGCTTTGGTGAAAAAAAAAATTCCCCGCATCTGTTTTGTTGTTTTAGTGTAAAGTTATCTTTTCAGATTTTTTGTTGTTACACTAATTGAGATTCATTCAAAAACAGAAATAAAGTGCTTGAAAAATAACTTATGCACTGCATAATCTGATAAAATAAATAATGACAGCAGAAGAATGAATATTGTTTGACTAATTATCCAGTCTTTAACTGCTCATGGGAATAGTGATTCATTCCGCTTTGATGTGTCACTGAAGATTTTATCAACTTTTGCTTAGTAATTAAAACTATTTTAGGGTGTTTTGGGGCTCATCTCAGACTGGAGGTGTTCAGAACAGAAAGTCAATATTTTTAATTCCCCCCTAAATTAAGTAGGTCACATTGAATATGAAATATGAGATGAGTTTTGACTGGAGTTGTGTGGTCTGAGTTTTGGGGGTTTGAGCAGTGCTAATCACGGCTAATTAAGCGATCACCTCACCGCAGGAGGCAACGGCCTCAAATCTATTATTCATAGCTCTCTTCCAAACCGTCGCACGTGCGCCGAGCCGATTTGGGAGACTCTGCCGTGGAAGATTTCATTCTTTAGCAAAACAAAGGAACGGGAATAATCAGAGCGTCAGGAATTCCAGCTGTGCTTTGAATCGGAGGATTATAGAGGTGTTTATCCTTCTGTGCATTGATTTACACCGCAGCAGTTTCATGGTAGTTTTTCTCAGCTTTCATATCTGTTTATTAAAAGTATTTTCCAGGATCTGTTGCATAAATTAAGTTTTACTGAAAATAGTTATGACAGGTCTTACTTTAAGGCGCTTGCAATGTAAGTCTGTGGGACCAAACAAGCATTCAAATACACGCTGTTTAAAAAGTACCGACACAACACATTACATAAACATTACATGAAGCTCATAAGAAAATAGTCTTGTTTTTCGCCCATAACTGGACTTCTCGTAGTTACTATCAACTCGTAGTTGCATTTTTTTTAGGTCAGAACTCGTAATTTAGATTTTTTTCTAATAATCACAACTTTTTCTCACAATTGCGACTTTTCTGTTAAGAACTGTGATATGAACTCACAATTGCAAGTTATAAAGTCAGAATTGCTAGATATAAACTCCCAGTATTTATTTATTTTTTTCGCAATTCTGACTTTTTCTCACAATTGCAACTTTATATCTAGCAATTCTGACTTTATAAATTGCAAGTCAAATTTGTGTAACATAAACTCACAATGGCAACAAATAAAGTCAGAATTGTGTAAAATAAACTTGCAATTCAAGACTTTTTTTTCACAATTCTGAGATAAAAGTTGTCCATTTCTAATGAAAAAAAGATAACTTTCTTACAATTGGAAGTTTATAACTCACAATTGCGACTTTATATCATGCAGTTTTGACTTCATAACGAATTTGTCTTGCAATTTTGTCTCTTTCCTCAGAATTGTGAAATAAACTCGCAGTTGCAAGATATAAAGTCTGAACTAAATGATATATAACCTCACATTATTGACTTTTTTTCTTTTTTTTTGCAATTGCAAGAAATAAAGTCACAATTGTGTGGTAAAAGTTTAAGCTTACAGTTCTGAGATTTTTCTCGCAATTCTAACTTTAGATAAAAGTTGCAATTGCCTTTTTTATTTTGTATTCTGAAAAAAGTAAAATTGTGAGTTTTGACTTAATATGCAATTGCAAGTTATAGAGTCCAATTCTAAGGGGGAAAAAATGATGTCTCGTAATTCTGAGTAAAAAAAAAAGTTATGAGATAAAAAGATTGTGATGTTTTATTTTATTTTATTTTATTTCATTTTATTTTTTTAAATTTATTTATTTATTTTACATTTTTTTCAATGGAGGCTTCAGAGTTTTAGTGCCACATTGAAAAATAAATAAAAAATCTAACATTTCGACTTTCTTGTTGTCACGCCGTTGTGTGAGTGGAATGACGAGGAGGAGCGAGGAGGTCCAATGCATAGAGTTTTATTAATATAATCCACTGGGAAACAGGAACAGACAGGAAACAGCAGGGAACCAGCAAACACAGCGTAACTAGACGGAAAAGCATACAAACTGACTGAATGACAATGAAGAACCGACGATCTAACCAGGAACACAACCAAACTTATATACACAGACTAACCAATCAGGGGGAGACAGGTGAAACAATAAAACAGTGACGTGGAAATTAGAAACGGAAACGGAAAGTCCAAATAAGGGCATACAGGGAAAAACACACACAAAAACAGTCCAAAAGGTCTGACACTTGTAATTTCAACTTAATTCTCGAAATATGTCGACTTTATTCTCAAAATATTTCAACTTTATTCTCAGAATTTTGACTTTAATCTTGAAACATTTCAACTTAATTCTCAAAATATTTTGACTTTATTCTTAAAACTTTTAGACTTTATTCTCAAAATATTTGGACTATATTCTCGTAATTTCAACTTTATTCTCAAAATATTTTTACTTTATTCTCGTAGTATTTCGACTTTATTCTCGGAATTTCAACTTAATTTTCGAAATATTTTGACTTTATTCTTGTAATTTCAACTTCATTCTTGTAATTTCAGCTTTATTCTTGAAACTTTTTGACTTTATTCTCGAAATATTTTGACTTTATTCTCGTAGTATTTCGACTTTATTCCTGTAATTTCAACTTTATTCTCGTAATTTTGCCTTTTTTTTTTTTACGTGGTATTAAAACACCATCATATTCCATAATTCACTTACTGACAGTATCTGTGTATTATCCAGTATTTCAGTTTCAATAATCTAATATTTAACTCAATTTTATGACCATGTAAAAACCAGTATATATGGTAACTTTCCCATGATGCATGCAGGCATACCAGAACTCACCATACTCACAGAAATGACATCAGTAACGCATCACCATCCACCAAGAAAAGTAGTTTTACCTCAAAAAGGATAAATTAGACACAATAATTTATCAGTGTAATAGATTTGTATTGTAATTGCATTACTTCATTTTCGCTTTAAATGCTACAACTGAGCTACAGCAAAATTATTTTCTATGGAAATCAACGTTATGCCAGAAATGTTGCCGATAGACCTGAAAATATATTGAACATGGAAAATTTCCTCAAGGCAGATCTTGAGCTGCAATTCATGGCACATTGTGTCTAAACAACATTAATCCTCAGTGTTTTTACCCTTGTGTTGAAAATGTTCAAATGTCGTAACTCCTCAAGCAAAATGAAATTCTGTTTACAAGTCTGTGTTTGTATCATTTGTTTCCTATTATCCGTGCAAACCTGAAAACCGATAAAAGTCCAGAGTAAGCCATTGCGTTGTACGATCAGCATTGACGCGATTGCTAACAGATGTGCGGTTGCGTCTCAGGTTTTCCGTGGAGCGTTGGCTCTGATAAAGTGAGAGAAACCAGCTCTAAACGCATGTGTAAAGACACACTCCATATCTCCTGGATTCGCTGTGATCTGGCGCAGCATCTGTTGCTTCAGCTGCACGTTTAATTCGGCCGTGCGACATTTCCTCTTCATCCTTCAGCTTTTCTCCTTGGTGGTTTTTTAGGCCCGAGACCACAGCATGCCATCTTAAACACGTTACAGGACCGTGTCGGAATAGGAAGGAAATGTCAAATAAAAGAGGTTTTATTTAACAATTATGTTCCTTTGACTGCACTACATTAACATTGATTCATATTATATAAGGAATTTTATGTTAACACTGTTAATGTACAACATTACATTTCCTGTTTATTAATGTTGGAACAATCTGAATTGTAATAAGACTTCAAAATATAGTGCACACACTGCACATAATTATTTTGTTACTCAGTATTTATGTCGTGTTTTCCAGTAAATATCTAAACATTCCTAAATCAAGATACATTTATTTAAGAACCAATGACTTGAGATATTAGGTCTTGTTTGAAAAGGTTTATGCTCAGAAAAATAAACTTGTTTTCCCTTTTGAATTGTGTTTATTTTTCTAACCCCACTGCCAGATATTTTTTCCTTTTTGAAGCATAAACTCATAAACTTAATTTTGATACATTTTTTAGAAAAAAGACTTCATATCTTTTCTCATTTTCCTTGTGTCTTGTTTTAAGAATGTTTACATGTTTGTACTAGAAAACAAGACAAAATTTCTGGAGAAGAAAATCACTTTTTGGGTATTTAAAAAAACAAATATATGTGTGTGTGTGTGTGTGTGTGTGTGTGTGTGTGTGTGTATATACATATATATATATATATATATATACATATATATATATATATATATATATATATATATATATATATATATATCAGAAATATTTTCTTGCCCTTTCATATATTTCAACAAGACTTTATATCTTTTCTTTTGCTTGTATCTTGTTTTAAGAATGTTTACATGTTTGTACTGAAAAACAAGACACAATTTCTGGAGAAGAAAATCACTTTTTGGATATTTACAAAAAAAAAAAAAAAAAAAAAAAAAATAAAAAAATATATATATATATATATATATATATACAAACAATTATAAATATATTAAAAAATATATATATATTTAATATATATAAAAATATATTCTTGCCCTTTCATATATATATATATATATATATATATATATATATATATATTATTTTTTTTTTTTTTTTTTACATTTTTTAATATATTCAAAATATAAAAATATGGGTAAAAAATGTAATATATTAATATAATAATTGTGAAATACATTTTTACATGTATTCAAAATAGACCAAAAATGGGTACAAAAAAATTCTGAATTTTGTAAATATATATTTTACAATTACAAATATTTATTTAAAAAAAAAATAATTTTTTTCTTGCCCTAACATTTCAATCCAAGAAAATACGTTTACATATGTCACATTTTAAGAAAACACTTGTTTGTTGTCTGTAACGTGTGAACATATAACACATTAAAAAATGTGAATAAAAACAAATAATGAATAAAGCAAAAATGTAGGCTATACTATATGTAGTCATTTCTTACCACTAAAATACAATTTGAAATCTCTTTTTATATATGAAGGTTGAAGCTAAATATATTTTTAATTTTAAGAATATATTTCACTGTTTACAACAAATATTTAGCATTTTTTTTTTTTTGCCATATAGGTTCTTCTGGATTAGTATAGACATAGCCTTAGATGTTTTAAAAAGTTCAGACAATCTCTTTTTGTGTTCCGCAGACATGAGGATGATTAAATGATGATCATTATTGAGTGAACTGTCCCTTTAACTGTCCTTAAGAGCATCAGGAGAAGCACAAAGGCTTTTATGTTTATCTGCATTATTATTTGCTGGTTATTCTAACATTTCCTCGTTCTGCGTCTCTGTGTCGCTCTTTGTTTTTCTCGTCTTCTCTCTAACCTCGTTTGAAAGGTTAACTCAATCACAGAGCTGCTCTGAATGGAGATCATCATGTGGTGCTCATGAGGTTCAAGAGTGGATGTTTTTAGCTTCACTGGAGTTCAAAGGTTCAACCTGCTCATAAAAACAAGCACAAAGACCTTTTATGTCTAACGCTCTGAACCATGAATGTTACTGCGATCTAGCGCTGGTTGATGCGTCTCGACAGTGTATTGCTGATGTAAAATTAAGCAACATCGTGATGATTATAATGCACTTTTAAGTTCAGAAGCAAAAACAGTGTTTAAGATGTGCTTCATTGATCTGGTCAAAAGTTCAGTGTTGCATCAGTGAATAAAAAGGGTTCGTTCTGACGTGAGGGAATGTAGTCCGGTAACCATGTCTGTAATGCAAAGGGCTGAAAATAGTAGCTGGATTGCGATGCTTGTCATCTCAGAGGTTTGTGTTAATCTTTCTGACCTCAGACCAGCAGAGAAGGTGAAGAGATCTGATCTGAAATGAGCAGAAAAACAGACTTCACCTTCCTGCGGCAAATTGTCAATCAAAAATGCACCTACTGAATGACAAAGCAATAATTCAACAAAAAAAAGCAAAAAATGTAATCACTCCCATGTCATTTCAAACATGTCTTTCTTCTGTGAAACAAACACAAATCATTTTTTGAGAATGTTTAAGCTGTTGTTTTCTGTGCAGTGAAAGTGGACAATGATTTTTAGTGTCTGAAAAGCAATAAAAAGCACCATACATTATGTTCGAAATCATGAATAGACCCAAATGTAAGTCAATATTCATTGAGAATCTTGCAAACTCCCAACATTGCAAAAAATAAGTATTGTTTTGGTCTTGTTTTCCAGTGCAAATATCTAATTCTTAAATATAGATACATGCAAAACGACAAGATATTAAGAGAAATGCATCAAAATTAAGTGAGTTTTTGCTTAAGACTAGAAAAAATATCTGGAAAAAATACCCTTTAAATTAAATTGATTTTTCTGAATTAAGTTGAATTTCTTTTTTTAATTTTGATGCTTTTTTTTTTTTTTTTTTTGATATTTTAAGTAATTTAGCTTTTTTAAATAAATGTATCTTGATTTAAGAATGTTTAGATATCTGTACTGGAAAACGACAAAAATAATGATGAAGAAAGTCATTTTTTGAAGTTAAATCTTATAAAATAGCAGCCTGAATTTGCTTTAGTATTGAACAGAAGAAATATAATTCAAGTTTGGAATGACATGAGCGTGAGTAAAAGATTTCATAAAGAATTTTTATTTTTGCATGAACCATCCCTTTAAAACTTGGTTCTTGCAGGTCTTAAAAAGATCTTAAAAAGTCTTAAATCAGAGCAGATAGTCATGGCATTAAATATTGCATGCACTGGAAAAAAAAAAAAAAAAGATTATCTTTGACAGCATTTTTGTATATCTAAACGTTCTTTTCATCCATGCAAAAAAACATTTAATTATGATGCAAATGCAAAATAAGATCTTGAGAAATGTAGCAATATTAAGTGAGTTTATGCTTAAAACAAGAACAAATATCTGTCATTGGGGAATGAAAATTATTTTCCCTTTGAATTAAGTAGATTTTTTTCACTCCATTACCAGATGTTCTTGTTTTGATCATGAGCTCACAGACAGAAATGCTGAGGAAGAACAACGCTTTTTTGTGGTGTGATCAGAAGCTACAGTAAAAGTTATTTTCATATTTTAGTGGTTGGAAATAGAGCTATTTGAGCTTTAAGCTTTTTTATTTTGTAAATGGATTAAAAACTAATGGAGATTGGTTGAAAGTTGCGTTTTCAAATTTTTAAGTGTTTCTAATGCAACTCATTGTGTTGCCTTTTATTTGTCTTTATCAAACATGCAGAAACCCAGAAAAAGCCCTTTCTTGCTCTTTTTGTGTATTCTGCATATAAGTATCACTCGCTATATTTACGTGAAACAAAATAAAAAATATTTTTGAGAATATTTGACCTGTTGTATTCTCTACAACAGTGATTTATAGTGTTGGAAAATCAGTTAAAAGCACCATACACTGTAAAAAACAATTTGTTGAGTCAACATAAAATAATTTGTAACCTGGTTGCCTTAAAATTTTAAGTTCAGTCAACTCAAAAAACCTTATTCAACTTAATTCACTCAATAGTGAGTGACAACTTAGATATTTGAGTTGAATCAACTTAAAATTTTAAGGCAGCTGGGTTACGTACCCATCTGTTAAGTTTAGCAAACACAAATATCTAAGTTGTTACTTAGTCCAACTTAACATTTCAAGTTGACTAAATGTATTTTAGTTGACTGAACTTAAAATTTTAAGGCAGCAGGGTAACAAATTGTTTTAAGCTGACTCAACAAATTGTGTTTTTTTTTTTTTAACAGTGTACATGTAATGCAAGTCAATATTTATTAATTACCTTGCAAACTCTCAACACTGCAAAAAAAAAAACAGGATTTTTGTCTTGTTCTCCAGTACAAATGTCTAAATTGAGTTTTTGCTTAAAACAAGAAAAAATATCTGGCAATGGGGTCAGAAAAATAATTGTTTTCCCTTTGAATTGTTTATATTTCTGTCCCCACTGACAGATATTTGTTCTTGTTTTATGCAAAATCCTGCTTCATTTTGATGCATTTCTCAAAAACAGGACATTGTCTTATTAATTTTGCTTTCAAATAAATGGATCTTTTTGATTTTGTTAACATATTTGTACTGGAAAACAAGACAAAAATACTGAGGAAGAACATTTATATTCTTATTTCTGATTGCATGTATTTGAATTTACTGACTGGAAATGTGCTGTTGTTCTTGCATGTAGCATGAAAATGTGTAAAAGTGTAAATAAAATGTTAATGTTATTACATTTCTGTCTGTTCCTCACATAAAGCTATCGGAAGACTTGGAAAATGCATTCCCTGTTTTTGATTTTGGAATGACATAAAGGTTTTTTTATTAAAAATATATAAATATTTTTAATATATATAAATTTTTATTTTTGCATGAACTATCTCTTCACAAACAGGGTTCAGAATGTCTTAAAATCATAAAGTCATGGCATTAAATGTTGCATGCATTGCGAAAAATGAATATCTTCCACACTATTATTGTTTTTCCAATAATAATTTGAGATGCAAATGTAAAAAATGTAACAATATTAAGTGAATTTATGCTTAAAACAAGAAAAATAATGAAAACTATTTTCCCTTTGAATTAAGTAGATTTTTTCTCACTCCATTACCAGATGTTCTTGTTTTAATCATGAACTCACAGACAAAAAAGCTGAGGAAGAACAGTGCTTTTTTGTGGTGTGATCAGAAGCTGCAGTAAAAGTTGTTTTCATATTTTAGAGGTTGGAAGTAGAGCTGTTTGACCCTTAAGCTTTTTTATATTGTAAAATGGATTAAAAACTAATGGAGATTGGTTAAAAGTTGCATTTTCAAATTTTCAAGTGTTTCTAATATATTGTGTTCCTTTTACTGAAACCCAGAAAAAGCCCTTTCTTGCTCTTTTTGTGTATTCTGCATATAAGTATCACTCACTATATTTCTGTGACTGAAGTTTTCATTGCATGTTCATTCATCAGCTGCGGTGGATGTTTATGATGTGGTGTGGCTCCCGAACAGCAAGCAGACCCTCGCTTTGATGTGAACCACAGGATCCAGTAGCTTGTTCTCAAAGACGTCTAAACCACACCAGAAACAACATCGTTAGCACAGACGAAACAACGAATGACAGTGAAGTTAGTCTGCATTTACACTTGATTGCACTGCTGATCTCTGGATTCAGTCTCACTCTCTTCTCTTGTTCCATCAGGTCTCTTCACTATTTTCGGCTTCATTTGTCTCATCACCGTGAGTATGAAGAGTTCTACCAAATTTTCTACCAAAAGTTTCCATTCACAAAACTTAACCTAATTTTACATTTTTGTGGTTGTTTGTGTTCTTAAATAGCAATTTGTTACAAAACAGCAACTTCAAAATTCATGTTTGAGATCTGACTGCATATGTTTATATTATATATTAATTTTAAATGCATTGCCTCTCTTTTAGGATTTAATACTACAAACTAAACTGATCTTCAGGCTATGCAATGATGATTATAAAATAGATTAGTAATTTAGAGTGAATGAATTAGTTCATTTTGACTATACACGCCTGCAAATGTCTTTAATTTTGTTTCTTAGTTTAATTTGACTTTTAAATAAATATGCTATTAGTGTTATTTTAGTATCGTTAAGATGCTATAATAGCTTTTGTTAATATTTTAAATGACATTTTATTTTTTTACATTTTCTATAATAATTTGTAGTTAGAGTTTTAGGAGTTTTGTGTTTTTGTAAAAAAAAATATATATATTAGTTTTAATAAAAGTATTATTTTTTTTAATTATTTTTTTATTTAAAAAATGATTTGAAAATGATAAAGGTTGGTTTGGAAACTAGCTGTTTTGTTTCTTTTTTATTTCAGTAAATATTTATTTTAGTTTAAATAACACATTTTTGTTCATGATTTGTTTTATATATATATATATATATAAATAAATATATATATATATATATATATATATATATATATATATATATATATATATAATATAAAATATATAAAGACATTAAAAAATTATTACAAATATATATATATATATATATATATATATATATATATAATGTATAAAGGCATTAAAAAATGATTACAAATTTAGTGAAGTTTATGCTTAAAACAAACAAACAAAAAAATCTAAATATATATATATAAAACAAAACAAAAATTTAGACAAATGCCTAAATTAATTTTTATAATTTAAACAAAAATTGACAAATATTTTCTTTTTGTTTTAAGCATAAACTTCACAAAATTTTGTAATCATTTTTTAATAAGTAAGAGGTAATAAATAATACGTTTTAATTATTATTTTAATAAATATTTAATAAATAGGATTTAATATCTTGTGTAGTTTTGCTTTCTAAGAAAGGGTTTGTTTTTGATGTTTAGATATGTTTTACTGGATAGCAAGTGGAAAATGCATTGCACAGCACAATTACTCAGTGCTACCACAAGTGGTGCTATAGTAGTCGTTTATATAAACTCTCTTCCTCTTTCAGTTTTGTCTTTCAGGTCTGATGAGAATCCTTCTATCTGAATAACATCACATCCAGTTTAATGTCACAGACATTTGAAGCAGATATCCAGGCATCTACAGCCCATGAAAACAATCACGTCAATGGAACGTTACTGAGAAAAGGCCCATGTTTACTCCGGCTTACAGTCGATGCTCGAGCAGCCCTCAAAGATCAGCATTAGAGCAGCGAGGCAGTCGGTCGGCACCTGTGATGTGGATAATGAGTGTGTAGAACACCAAACACGAGTGTGAGGGCCAGATAAAGGATGAATTATAGATACGGCGCTCCAGGGCAAAACACTGCTGCAGGGGGAGAGATGGAGAATCTGGAAGAGCGTTCCTGGATAATGAATCCCACAGGCCGCGTGTGAGAGCCGCACAGCGAACAGGCTGTATGGAGATCAGGAGCAGAGCAGCACTAGAAAGGGAATGTGACTTGTGGTGTGTTGGAGGATTCCAAGGTAATTGCGGTCAACTTGCAGTCACTTGGAGGACGTGTGTTGGGATCCTGGGTTTTTCTTCTGCTTTCGAACTTTTGAACGTGCTTGACAGTGTGTTTCAATTCATCACACACGAATTCTAAGCAGCTAATTAAAACCGAACTACAATTTTCAGTAGTGTGACAGTAGCTCCGCTGTTTTTATAGTTAACTAAAACCCAAAAAACATTTTACTTGAAATAATAAACGACAACTGAAATAAGATATAAAAAAAGTATTTATTTTATTTCAGCTAGCTGGCAAAGCAACAATTCAAATTTTTTGATTTAACTTAATGTACTGAAGAAACTAAAACGTAATATTAACTATATAGACATATTTGAAAAGAAAAAAAAATGGCACAAAAAGTAAACCTTTAACAAAAATTAAATTGAAAATATAAAAACAACATCTAATTCCTATATATATATATATATAACATACTTTTTTATTTCAAATATTTGCCAAAGCAGAATTTTTCATCTACATCTTAATGTAGTAAAATAACTAGAAATAAAATTTAAATAAAAATTAATATAGACATATTTAAAAAGACAAAAACACAACAGAATTTAGAAAACTAAAAACTAAAACTTTAACTAAAATCACTTTTTTTTTCATTTAGCTTAACTTCATGTACTAAAAAACTGAAATTATATATATATATATATAATTACTAAAACATTAACTAAAATTGCAAAATGAAAACATTAACATATTCTATATATATTAAGTTAACTATTGTTTTTTTATTCAATTTTATTCTTAATGTAGTAAAATAACTAAAACAAAAATGTAAATAAAAATTAATATAGACATATTCAAAAAAGAAGACAAAAACAACAAAATTACTAAAACTTTAACTAAAATTAAATTGAACAGAATTTTTTTTTTAGTTTAAGTTTGTGTACTAAAATACCTCAATATAATATAATATTAATATTATATATATATATATATATATATATATATATATATATATATATATATATATATATACTAAAACATTAACTACAATTTAAATAAAAACAGAAAAATAAATTAACTTATTCTATATATATATATATATATATATATATATATATATATATATATATTAATTTACCTATTATTTTTTTTGTTGTTGTTTACTGCTAATCAAAGGCAATAATAAGACATTTTTGAAAAATGTCGTCTTCTGATTCAATTAAGTAAATCAATTTATTTAGAACTAATTAAAACAAAAATTATTAATTTAGTCCTGCATGACTTTGAAATATTTAAAATATTTTCTTAGATGCTGCTGTTTGTCACTGTTTTATTTGTATTAAGTGCAAATTTAAGTGCCTAACTGAGATTAATTCATTCAAAATCCCTGTTTTTGTGCCAGAAAAATAAAACTTTGATCATAGTTTTCGATCAACAGAGATTTGCTTGTGTTGTAACTACTATATTTTGCTTTCTCAAGAATTGCTTGACTCAAAGTGTGAGAAGCTTGTATTTTAACAAACTGATTAAACACTGATTCAGTGTGCTCTTTTCTTTCAGTTTCAGTTTCAGTCCTAAATTATAATGATTTCTTATGGAACATCATCATGATTTAGTGCAGGTAAATTATTGAATCAAAATCATTTTTCAATTAATAATAGTAATTTGCAACAGTGTAAATGTTTGTTACAGTATTTATGGTTAATAGCTGTTCTTTAGTAGAATTTTTTTGTGTCTGAAACAGAGCGTTTGCCCGTTGGACGTCAATAGCAGACATTCTCTCGCCTCTGGTTCTTGGCTCTCGTTCCAGGCGGTTTGAAGTGCCCTGAAACTCGCCTGCAGACGTCTATCAGGCAGAAACAAATACAATCCCAAATCAAAACAACAAGCGGCGCGCTTTGAACCAAAACACACACGCGTCCCTCTGCGGGCGCTGCGGAAGGCAGCGAATCCATCGCCAACCTGGACCGCTTCCAACACAGCACTGATTTACAGTGAACGGTTTGATCCGGAGTGACGGTAGACGCTGTGCATTCGTGCAATTATCAACCAGAGGACTAGAAAGCACAGGGAGGAAACTAATGGAAGCACAGATAGATAGATCTGTGCAAAATGTTATTTTACCAAAATAAGAGGGATCATACAAAATGCATGTTATTTTTTATTTTGTACTGACGTGAATAAGGTACTTCACAAAAGACATTTGCATATAGTCCACAAGGGAAAATAATAGTTGAATTTATAAAAAATGACCATGTTCAAAAGTTTACATACACTTGATTCTTAATGTGTTGTTACCTGAATGATCCATCTGTTTTTTTTTTCTGAGTCCCTTGTTTGTCCTGAACAGTTAAACTGCCTGCTGTTCTTCAGAAAAATCCTTCAGGTCCCACAAATTCTTTGGTTTTTCAGCATTTTTGTGTGTTTGAACCCTTTCCAACTGAGATTGTATGATTTTGAGATCCATCTTTTCACACTGAGGACAACTGAAGGACTTATATGCAACTATTACAGAAGGTTCAAAAACCACGCATTAAGAGCCGGGGGGTGAAAACTTTTGGAATTTAAAGATCAGGGTAAATTTAACTTATTTTGTCTTCTGGGAAACATTTAAGTATTGTCTGCAGCTTCTAAAGGGAGGTACTAAATAAAAAAAATATGATATATAGGCAAAATAAGAAAAATATACACATCTCCATTCTGTTCAAAAGTTTTCACCCCCCGGCTCTTAATGCGTGGTTTTTACTTCTTGAGCATCAATGAGTGTTTGAACCTTCTGTGATAGTCGCATATGAGTCCCTCAGTTGCTGTGAAGAGATGGCAACCTTTTCAAAAGTTTACATACACTAGATTCTTAATACTGTGTTGTTACCTGAATGTTCCACAGCTGTGTTTTTTTGTTTAGTGATAGTTGTTCATGAGTCCCTTGTTTGTCCTGAACAGTTAAACTGCCTGCTGTTTTTCAGAAAAATGCTTCAGGATTCAACAATGACTGTATGATTTTAAGATCCATCTTTTCACACTGAGAACAACTGAGGGACTCATATTCAACTATTACAGAAGGTTCAAACACTCACTGATGCTCCAGAAGGAAAAACCATGCATTAAAAGCCGGGGGTGAAAACTTTTGAAATTTGAAGATCAGGGTAAATTTAACTTATTTTGTCTTCTGGGAAACATGTAAGTATCGTCTGCAGCTTCTAAAGGACAGTACTAAATGAAAAATAATATGATATTTAGGCAAAATAAGAAAAATGTACACATCTTCATTCTGTTCAAATGTTTTCACCCCCCAGCTCTTAATGCATGGTTTTTCCTTCTGGAGCATCAGTGAGTGTTTGAACCTTCTGTAATAGTTGCATATGAGTCCCTCAGTTGTTCTCAGTGTGAAAAGATGGATCTCAAAATCATACAGTCATCGTTGGAAAGGGTTCAATTACATAAAAATGCTGAGAAACTAAAGAACTTGTGGGAGCTGAAGGATTTTTCTGAAGAACAACAGACAGTTTAACTGAGGGACTCATAAACAACTATCACTAAAAAAAAACAAAACAATAAAAACACAGCTGTGGATCATTCAGGTAGCAACACAGTATTAAAACTCAAATGTATGTAAACTTTTGAACAGGGTAATTTTTATAAATTCAACTATTATTTTCTCTTGTGGACTATATGTAAACATCTGTTATGTGAAATATCTTATTCAGGTCAGTACTAAATAAAAAACTAACATGCATTTTGCATGATCCCTCTTATTTTGGTAAAATAATTAACAATTTGCAGATTCTGCAAGGTGTATGTAGATTTTTGACTTGATGTGTAGATAGAGCAACACAGATAGATAGATAGATAGATATGTAGATAGATGGATTGATAGATGCTCTGGTTGTTTGCTAGTAATACACACAGTACTTTTAAGGTTTGTGTGTGATGAAATACAGTGTTGTTCCCAGCTTCTCTCCTCTTGAGATGGTTCTGTGTGTGTGTAATGAGAGAATCTCACGGCTGCTCAGCTCTGTGCAGATGTGTGTGCGCGCGCGCGCGTGTGTGTGTGTGTGTGTGTGTGTGCGCAGCGGCAGAGATTTGAGCGGCTCAGCTTCCACTTCAAAGGTGCGTCGGGGGATCGGGGTCTCAGCTCGTCTTCATGCGCTCCAGAGCAGTGCGGCCATGTAAATTTCATGACCTGTCTTTCTCACACACACACACACACACACACAGAGTCTCTCCAATAGCGTGACGGATATCAGCGGCTTGCCAGCTGTCAGCCGCTTCTGTCTTTTTCGATTTCTCTCGTTCTTTACGTTTCTCATTCCTTCTGTATTTTGTCTCTGAAGGGCTTCAGTCTGTCAGCCTGTGAGCCGCCAGATTCCCTCCATCACATCGCACACTATTAGAGATTTCAGGCACAAAGTGCTTGTGTTCTGGTTCCAGTTCTGTGTCGTTCTGTTATTTCTGTGCACCGGTGTGGTTTGATTTATTTGCGGTTGGTGGACAGTGAGATTTTCATCTTCATCCAACCTCTCACACTCACGCTTTCCATCTGTCATGAAAATAAAGTTAAACAGACCGTGACCTTTTAGTATGGAAGCTTGTTTCTGCCACGGAATAAAAAAAATAGGTATTTGCAACTTTTTATCTCACAGGCTGTGGGAAGGGAAAAAAACAGAATTGTGAGATTAAAAAGTCACAATTTATGAATATTGTTTATTTATTTAATTTTTATTTATTTATTTTTTGCAGACTTTCAAGATGTAAACTCAGAATTTGGCGAGGAAAAAAACAGAATTTTGAGATAAAATGAGATATTTCTTTTTATGTTATTTTTATTAATTTATTTTATTATTTTTTTATAGACTTTTATAGACTTTCAAGGTGTGAAAAAAAGTAAGATGGAAAAATCTCAATTTATGAATATTTTTTATTTATTTTATTTTTATTTAGTTATTTTCTGTAGAATTTCAAGATGTGAATTTGGAGGGGAGAAAATCTGAATTTTGAGATAAAAAATCATGATTTATTATTGTTTTTTTATTCATTTTTATGTTATGTTATGTTATTTTAATTTTTTTTTGTAGACTTTCAAGGTGTAAATTCAGAATTCGGAGGAAAAAAAGTGAGATGAAAAGTCACAATTTATGTATATTTTTAATTTAATTTTATTTTTATTTAGTTATTTTTTGTAGAATTTCAAGATGTAAACTCAGAATTTGAAAAGAGGAAAAATATGTATCGTTTTTTTATTATATATGTTTTTATTTTGTTATTTTTGTTTATTTATTTATTTATTCGTTTATTTATTGTAGACTTTCAAGGTGTAAACTCAGAATTCAGAGAAAAAAAAAGTCTGAAGTGTGAAATAAAAAGTCACAATTTATGAATATTTTTAAAATGTATTTTATTTTTATTTAGTTATTTTTTGCAGACTTTCAAGATTTAAGCTCAGAATTTGGAGGGGAAAAGTCAGAATTGTGAGATTAAACAGTCACAATTTATGAATATTTTAAATTTATTTTATTTTATTATTATTTGGTTATTTTTTGTAGACTTTCAGAATTAGAATCTCAGAATTAGGAGGGAAAAAAACAGAAGTTTGAGATAAAAAAAAAAGTCAATTTATGAATATTTCTTTATTTTATGTTATTTTTATTTATTAATTTTTTTATATAGACTTTCAAGGTCTAAACTCAGAATTCGGAGAAAAAAGTCTGAAGTGTGAGATAAAAAGTCACAATTTATTAAATTTGTTTAAAATGTATTTCATTTTATTTTATGTAGTTATTTTTTGCAGACTTTCAAGATTTAAACTCAGAATTTAGAAGGAAAAAATCGGAATTTTGAGATAAAAAGTCACAATTTATGAATATTTTTTAATTTATTTTATTTTATTTTTATTTAGTTATTTTTTGCAGACTTTCAAGATGTAAACTCAGAATTTAGAAGGAAAAAATCAGAATTTTGAGATAAAAAGTCACAATTTATTAATATTATTATTTTTTGGTTATTTTGATTTATTTATTTTTTTAATAGACTTTCAAGATGTAAACACAGAATTCAGAAGAAAAAAAGTCTGAAGTGTGAGATAGAAAGTCACAATTTATGAATATTTTAAAATTTTATTTCATTTTATTTTTATTTAGTTGTTTTTTTGCAGACTTTCAAGATTTAAACTCAGAATTTGGAGGGAAAAAGTCAGAATTGTGAGATAAAATGTCACAATTTATGAATATTTTTTAATTTATTTTATTTTATTTTTATTTAGTTATTTTTTGCAGTTTTTCAAGATGTAAACTCAGAATTTAGAAGGAAATAAAAAAGTCACATAGAGATAAAAAGTCACAATTTATTAATATTATTATTATTTTTTTGTTATTTTGATTTATTTATTTTTTTAATAGACTTTCAAGATGTAAACACAGAATTCAAAAGAAAAAAAGTGGCAACTACCCTCTTTAGGTTAATTGCAGAATTGCAAGAAAAAAAGCCAGGTTTGCGAGACGCAAGCTCAGATTGTAATTGCGACTTTTTATTTCACAGCTCAGACTTTTTTCCAAATATTATGAGTTCATATATGACAGCTTCCTAATTCAGAGGAAAAAGGTCAAAACTGCAAGATATAAACTCAGAATTGTGAGATGTTAACTCGTAATTTATGACATAAACGTTCAATTCTGAGAAGAAAAGTCTGGTTTGTGACATATAAAGTCGCAAATATTCTTTATTTCTTTTATTCCATGGAATAAACAAAAAAAGCAGAATAATGAGTATACGTAAACTCCAAATTCAGAGAAAAGAAGTCAAAATTATGAGATTATGAGTAAAAAAAACTGAATTATGAGATGTGATCTTGCCTTTGTGTGGAAAAAAGGTCAGAATTGTGAGATAAAAAGTTGCAATTACTTTTCTCATATCTTTATTCTGTAGTGTAGATGAGCTTCCATATTTTAGAGCAGCACCACAAATCTACAGTAAGTACAACACGTACAAGAAATGACTCCAGGTCCAAAAGAAAGGCCTAAAGTTCAGGTAAAACAATAGTAACCAGTTTTCTAAAGCTGTTTAATTTATTTGAACCAGGTTGATGACTAATCCAGAGAAAACCTCTCGTTGTTTTACAGTTCTCCCGGTATGTCCTGCCGATCACAAACGACATCACGGCCCTGTTTCCAGCAGGAAGCGGCGGAACATGTGGAGCTCAGATCTCAGATCCAGACAAACACAAAGGCTCCATTGATCCAAGCCAGAGTAGAAGTGAGTCCTAAGCCCGTAATTTTGAAAATCTGTCAATATATCCGAACGCGAGCGGCAGCTGGCCTTGAGCAGAACCGCGAGCATCTGCTGGCTTCCCCTCGTGAGATCCGATCTTGAGTCTGGCGTCAGACTTTCCGGATCGCCTCTTTGAACTCGGATCCAGAGAGGTGCGCGAGCGCGTCCTCTGTGTCGAATCAAACTCGGATCCGTTTTGACAGCGCTCTGAAATATTCACTTGAGAAATCAGCGTGCCGTTCCAGCTGAGATGTTCACTGCTGATCACGTGACACAAGCGCCTCAATCCCTCGGAGATATTCGGCTCCATCCTGTGTGTGCGTGAGGCTTATTTTCTCTTCAGCTTGACATGAAGCCTTTAGCCTTCATTTATGCACAGCTATTATTGCATAGAAAGCAAACATATGCTAAGAAATGCATTAAAGCCAGGTGGAGTGTCTAGACCCCACTTCTACCTTTTAAATTACTGTAACACTATCTCAAGTTGCTTATTACTTTCTTAAAACAATTGCAATAGCAATATGATAAAAGGCAGAATGGTTTAGATTAGATTCAACTCTGCTGGCATTGTGCAGATTGTAAATGCATTTATTATTATTATTATTATTATTATTATTATTATTAAATACTATTGACCTTTTTCATAATTCTACTTATAAAACAGGTCAGAAGTTTGGAATAATGATTTTTTTAATGTTTTTGCAAGAAAACTTCTGTGCTCATCAAGGCTGCATTTATTTGATCAAAAATACAGTAAAATTGTGAAATATTATTACAATTTAAAATAGATGTTTTCTATGTGGATACACTGTAAAATGTAATTTATTTCTGTGATCAAAGCTGAATTTTCAGCATCATTACTCCGGTCTTCAGTGTCACATGATCTTTCAGAAATCATTCTAATATGCTGATTTGCTGCTCAGGAAACATTTCTGATTATTGTTGATGATGAAAACAGTTGTGGAATTTATTTTGATTAAATAAATGCATTAATATAGTCTTGGCGAGCAGAAAAGATTCTTTCAAATCAGAATATTAGAATGATTTCTGAAGGATCATGTGACAGTGAAGACTGGAGTAATGATGCTGAAAATTCAGCTTTGATCACAGAAATAAATTATGTTCTATCAAATATTCACATGGAAAACAGCTGTTTGGAATTGAAAAATATTGATCAAATAAATGCAGCCTTTGTAAGCAGAAGAGACTAAAAAAAAGAAAAAAAAAATCTTAATTATTCCAAGCTTTTGACTGGCCGTGTATATTTAAAGTAAATTTAGGGAAAGTGCAAGTGGAAATTGTAAGAGATGTTCGATTAATAATTTCAACTACATTAAAAACTGAAAAATATCACAAACATTTTTTTTGCATTAGTGCATTTTGATTTTTATGTAGTTATTTTTTTGTAGAATTTCAAGATGTAAACTCAGAGGGAAAAAGATTCAGATTTTTATCTCAAAGTCAGAATTTTGAGATAAAAGGTCACAATTTATTAATATTTTTATTTATTTTATTTTATTTATTTTTTTTTTTTTTTGTAGGTTTACAAGATGTAAACTCAGAATTCAGAGGAAAAAAATCAGAATTTTGAGATAAAAAGTCACTATTTATTAATATTTTATTTATTTTATTTTATTTTTATTTATTTATTTTTTGTAGACTTTCAAGGTGTAAACTCAGAATTCGGAGGAAAAATGTCAGAATTTTAAAATAAAAAGCCACAGTTTATTAATATCTTTATTTATGTTATTTTATTTATTTATTTAATTATTTTATTTTATTTAGTTATTTTTTTTTTTTGTAGACCTTCAAGGTATAAACTCAGAATTCGGAGGAAAAAAGTCAGAAATGCAAGATGTTAAATTGTAATTTGCGAGATATAAACTCAATTCCGAGAAGAAAAGTCCGGTTCGTGAGATAAACACACAATTGCAAAAAAAATAAATAAATAAAAATCTCAATTGGGAGATAAAAAATCGCAAATATCCTTTATTTTTTATTCCATGGAATAAACAAAAAGCTGAGTAATGAGTATACGTATTTCCAAATTCACCTATGAATTTATTTTAATAAATAAATGCGTAAATATAGTCTTGGTGAGCAGAAGAGATTGTTTCAAATCAGCATATTAGAATGATTTGTGAAGGATCATGTGACACTGAAGACTGGAGTAATGATGCTGAAAATTCAGCTTTGATCACAGAAATAAATTACATTTTATCAAATATTCACATGGAAAACAGTTGTTTGGAATTGTAAAAATATTTCAAATTTCTACTACATTTTTGATCAAATAAATGCAGCCTTGGTGAGCAGAAGAGACTTCTTTCAACAACAGCAACAAATCTTAATTCTGCCAAGCTTTTGACCGGTTGTGTATATTTCAAGTAGATTATGGGAAAGTGCAAATTTTAAGAGATGTTCAGTAAATAATTTAAACTAAGTTAAATACTACAAAATATCACATTTATCAGCATTTATCATGCTTTGTTGATTATATTTGATACATTTTTTTCACAGTGCATTCTGAGATGAACGTTGCATGCAATGCTGCCTTTATGCTTTTTTACAAAAAGGTCATGCAATGCATTATGAGGAAAATTACAAGGCATAATTAATGCATTAAAACTACTTTTTGATGTGTTATATATGACCCTGGACCACAAAACCAGTCTTAAGTATCACGGATATATTTGTAGCAATAGCCAAAAATACACTGTATGGGTCAAAATTATAAATTTTTCTTTTATGCCAAAAATCATTAGGATTTTAAGTAAAGATAATGTTCCATGAAGATATTTGGTAAATTTCCTACCATAAATATATCAAAACGTAATTTCTGATTAGTAATATGCATTGCTAAGAACTTCATTTGTAAACTTTAAAGGTGATTTTCTCAATATTTTGAATTTGTTTGCACCCTCAGATTCCAGATTTTCAAATATTGTCCAATCCTAACAAACCAAATGTCAGTGGAAAGCTTATTTATTCAGCTTTCAGCTGATGACACATCTGTAGTGCACATATGATGCTGTCTAGGCAGCTCGCTAGGTTTTGAACAGAGCACCTATTTAAAGTCTTTTATCTCAAGGCCCCTAAAAATCCACGATTAAGTGATCTCCGTCCATGTTTACTGAAAACAGCGGCTGCAGTCTTTGAATCCTTCCCTACTGATCTTTAAAGGACTATTAAACGAATAGTTCCTCACTTACATCACTTACCTCAGATGATCATTCTTACAATGCCATTTAAATACCCCAAGTCCCCCAGGCCAACTGGCAGACGCGGTTTATTTACTCGCCGAAGCCAGTTTTTACTCTCTTTGGCACTGGCGGGTGTTAACGTTGGACCCTGTGAACATTCAGGATTGCCGAGGTTTGACTGCGAGCCCGAAATGACGATAATGATCCCAAACGTTTGCTATTATTGTACTAAAGAGACCCGCCGGAAAGTCTGCGTAGGTTCACGTTTGATTTTTGAGATCGAGAAGAACAGTCAGTCGCATGTCTGAAACGGGACACCCGCAAAACCCAAATCAACCTGTCAAACTTCATCCGAACGCGTTTGGCAGCGAGTTTACACTTTATGACAAACACATGGCAGGCGTGGAGGAATACGATCCGTCTCAAACGGCGCAGACGCCTGTAGTTCCTGTAGATCTCCTGCTCCGTCAGTCACTAAAGTTAGTTTTGGGCTGATTCTTGCGTTTTGAAGTGTAGATGGTCAGATAGACTTGGTTTGTTTGCATTCAGTACTGTTCAGCTTTGGGCTTTGGAGTCCTGCTTTACATTCTTATTTGAGCGATATAGCAATCTTATAAACCGCATGAGATATGTTACTTTATCCTGGAGAACTTCTGACTCAAACAACAGATCATTGCACTAATAATATTAAGGTCACGGGTTCAATGCATGAACTGATAACATGTTTGAATGCAATATAAATTGCATTGGATACACCATAAAATATCATGCATGCAATTGGGGATAATTCCAAAACGACTCCAAATATCCATAAATACCCCTAAAGTTTCTCTCAAACACTTCCACTGACTGCTGGGAAAATAACAGAGGCTTAACGTCACAAAACACGCCTCTTTCTGCTTCAGGTGTCCCGTCCCAAGAAACAATATAAACCCGTCCATCACGCACCACAACAAAAGATCCTCTGTATCTCTTATTCCCTGTTGTTTTGAGTGAAATCTGTTCCCGGGATTGGCTGGTATCCGCAGACAGCTGGATTCTGCTTCTCCTCGCTGATCAAAGTCTCAAAGCCCAATAAGATACTCGAGCCATGATTTCATCTCACCGCAAACGGACCCCGTGTTAATTGTGAACATATGCAAAACTCCTAAGCCAAGAATGGAACAATAACCGTATCAGAATGCTGTTGTTTGTGCACTATTTAGCAAAAAATGCTTGCTTAAAAGCCTTTATGTATAATGCATTTTAAAGGCATACATTCATTATATAACGTAATGCATTATATATTTTCATAAATAATTGTAACCACGGTTAAAATGCACTATAATATTTGAAGGTTTGTCATTTGTTTTAATGCATTTCACTTTGTAAAGATGCATAGATACCTATTTTAATGTATTATAACTTTGGTTACAATTATTCATGAGATCATGCAACGCATTATGAGGTGAATTACAAAGCATAATTAATGCATTAAAACTACAAAACCAGTCTTACAGTAAGTAGCACGGGTATATTTGTAGCAGTAGCCAAAAATACACTGTATGGGTCAAATTTATCCAAAAAAATCATTAGGATATTAACCCTTTAACTGTCACTCCCATTTTTGAACACAGACATAAAAATGCACTATCCAGACTTATATTTTAATAGTTCATGAATGAAAACATTTTGTAATATGATTTTGATGTACATTTTCAGTGGTAATGCAATGCCTGAATTTAAAGATATATAATTTCTTATGATTTATAAAGTGTGATAGAGAAAAAGGCAACGAAGAAATTCTTTTGTGACAAAGGTCAGAACTCATATTATGATTTTTTAAGTTGCACTCTTGACATATATTAATCTATTACTTTTCCTACATAATTTGTAACACAAAACAGTGATAAAATATCTATTTAGGAGTCTTAGACCTTTCCAACAATGTATAGTTTGTCATGATTAGATTAGGATTTATTTGTAATATGGTGAAGTAAACTTAGGCGTCCCGCAGGGTGGACAGTGACAGTTAATGCATTTTAAAGGCATACATGCATTCATAATGTAATGCATTATATATTTTCGTAAATAATTGTAACCACGGTTAAAATGCATTATAATATTTGAAGGTTTGTCTTTTGTTTTAATGCATTTCACTTTGTAAAGATGCATAGATACCTATTTTAATGTATTATAACTTTGGTTACAATTATTCATGAGATCATGCAACGCATTATGAGGTGAATTACAAAGCATAATTAATGCATTAAAACTACAAAACCAGTCTTACAGTAAGTAGCACGGGTATATTTGTAGCAGTAGCCAAAAATAGATTGTATGGGTCAAATTTATCTCAATAAATCATTAGAATATAAAGTAAAGATTATGCTGCATGTAAATTTCCTACTTTAAATATATCAAAATTTAATTTTTGATTAGTAATATGCATTGCTAAGAACTTCATTTGGACAACTCTCAATATTGTGATGTTTTCCTTTTTTTTTTTTTTTTTTTTGCACCCTCAGGTTCTAGATTTTCAAATAGTTTTATCTTTTTTTTTTTTTATTAGTTTCTACATGGAATATCAACTCACCAAATTACAACATTAGTTTTATAATTATCCTTCCATGTTAAACTAATACTACCCCCAACAAACACTTCCCTCCCTCAACAGTCTATAACTTCCCAATGGAAAAGTAATTAAATAAACATAATTAATAAATAATTAAAACAAGCAAAGAAAAGAAGAAAAAAAATAAATAAATAAATAAAAAAAAGGGAGAAAAAACAAGAATAAAAATATGTATTGATATATTACTGCTCAGTTTAAGTATCAAGAGAGTTAGCCATCAGATAATCTAAAAAGGGGCGCCACACCTTGTCAAAGGTCTTTAAAGAACCAGTAAGTGAGAGTCTAATTTTTTCCAATTTAATGCAAGTAAACACTTCTTTTAGCCATGTATCAAAAGAGGGTGGAGAGACGTGTTTCCACTTTAAAAGGATGAGACGTCTTGCTAGTAAGGTAATAAAAGCTAAAGCCTTTTGGACCACTACTGAAAGGTTAACATCTACTGCCAACCCAAAAATGGCCAGAAGTGGATTTGTATCAAGATCTATGTTGAAGGCATCTTTCAAAGTTTTAAAAATTTTAGTCCAATTATCAAATAATTTAGGGCATTCCCACAACATGTGGATGAGATCCGCTGGTGATTGTTTACACCTATTACACGCATCGCTGACAGAGGGGTATATTTTAGCAAGTCTAGCATTAGTATAGTAAACCCTATGTAAAATCTTACATTGTATAAGCCCATGTCTTGCGCATATGGATGAGGTGTGCGTAAGCTCAAGAATTCGCTCCCAGTGTTCATCAGATAACTCAAAACCTAAGTTCTCTTCCCATGCACCTCTGGCTTGATTTGCAGAGCCTGGATTAATATTGTGAATCAGATTATAAATGACAGAAATACAATGTTTTGAGTGTGGTTCAAGCTTTAAGAAATCATCCAGTGGAAATTCAGGGGGACGATTTGGAAAATGAGGGAATAGTTTTTGCACAAAGTGTCTGACTTGAAAGAAACGAAATAAGTGGGAATTAGGTAGATTAAATCTCTTAGAAAGGTTATTAAAGGATGAGAAAATACCATCCTCGTAGAGGTCATCAATGGTTTTTATGCCCTTATTGAACCATATTCGGTATGCCACATCCATATTGGATGGTGCAAAACAGTGGTTTCTAAATATCGGAGAGAGAATAGAGGAGCTATGCAAACCAGTGTGCTTTCTAAATTGAGTCCATATCTTAATTGATTGGGATACTACTAAATTTGAACTGACCTTTGCAGGTACAGGTAGTTGAGCGGATATAACAGAGCTCAGGGAGAGGCGAGCTGAGGACTGTTCTAGATAAGCCCAACAAGGGAGTTCAGAATTTATATTGTTCTTCCAATATAAAATCTTTTGGACATTGCAAGCCCAATAATAGTGTAAAAAATTTGGGAGTGCGAGACCCCCTCTATTTTTAGGGAGCTGCAAAATAGTTTTCTTAATTCGAGCTGGTTTATTTCCCCATAAAAAAGAAATGATACGTTTGTCCAAATCCATAAAAAACTTTTTCTTAAGATAAATTGGAATATGTTGAAATAAGTACAAAAACTTGGGAAGAACAGTCATCTTGATTAGGCTTATACGCCCAGCAAGAGAAAAGGGAAGTTTAGCCCAGCGTTCCATATCGGATTCACATTTTTTAAGTAAAGGGACAAAATTAGAGACATACATTCCCGTTAAAGATTTGGTCACAAAAATACCCAAATACTTAAACCCATCAGCTGCCCATCTAAAGGGAAAAAGTGAATGTGTAAGGTTACTTGCCAACGAATTTACAGGGAATAACTCACTCTTATGAACATTAATTTTATAACCTGAAATTTTACCGAACTGATTTAGAATGTTTAAAATAATAGGGACAGCAACCACTGGGTCAGAAATAAAAAGTAAAAGATCATCAGCATATAAGGATAATTTATACTCTCTATCTAGCCGTTTGATACCTTTAAAATTTACATCCTCACGAAGCCAGATAGCTAAGGGCTCAATGGCAATGGCAAAAAGTAAAGGCGACAAAGGGCAGCCCTGTCTAGTGCCTCTCTGAAGCAAAAAAGGAGTTGAAAGCACACCATTAGTTAACACAGATGCCTGCGGAGAGACGTACAATAATTTGACCCAGGAAATGAACCCATCATCAAAACCGAAACTTTCCATTACACGAAATAAATATCCCCATTCCACTCTATCAAATGCCTTCTCCGCATCTAGCGCCAAAACCACCTCTGGTACATCTGAATCGGGCATATTGAGAATATTGATAAGTTTCCTTGTATTAAAGAAAGAATGTCTTCCACTCATAAAACCTGTCTGATCATCCAAAATTATTTGGGGTAACACTTGTTGTAGCCGCAAAGACAAAATCTTAGTTAAAATTTTGTAATCCACGTTCAATAGCGAAATGGGCCTATAACTGTTACACAAAAGGGGATCTTTGTCTTTCTTGGCAATCAAAGTAATTGATGCTAATGATAAGGTGGGAGGTAAGTAGCCCTTGGAAAAAGCCTCATTGAACATGTTCTGTAGTGCAGGTGCTACTGATGTAGAAAACGCCTTGTAAAACTCAATGGTGAACCCGTCAGGGCCTGGTGACTTGCCACTATGTATAAGTTTGATCGCTTCCACCACCTCAGAGATTGATATTGGATCACCAAGGGTCCTGGCTATAGTACTGTCAATCTTGGGGAATGTGATCTTATCCAAGGGCCACTCCCCACAATTAATATCTGGAGGAAGCTCAGAAGTGTAAAGATCTAAATAAAACTCTGAGAAAATGCTATTAATCTTATTTGTATCATAGAAAATATCTCCTTGTGGTGACCTTATTCCTGTAATCAGCCTTGATGCTGCTGATGCTCTAGCTTGATGTGCTAATAATTTACCTGCCTTATCACCCATTTCAAAAAATCGTTGCTTAGATTTAAGCAACTGCGCTTCTGCATTATTCGTGGTCAAAAGGTCAAATTCCGTTTGTAGACGAAGACGCTCTTTATACAGATCTTTATTTGAATCAGCAGCATACTGGTGGTCTAAGTATTGTAAATCCTTCAAAATTGCATCCGATTTCAGCTTATTGGCTTTATTCGTACCAGAAATGTGAGAAATTATCATTCCTCTTAAGTATGCCTTGAATGTTTCCCAAAGAGTCCCTCTGCTAATACCTGGCATATCATTAACTTCAAAAAACAGGGCAATTTGTTCCATCAAAAATTGTTTAAATTCCTCTCTAGCCAAAAACAGAGAGGGAAAGCGCCACTGTTTAAAAAAAGATGCAAACTGAGAAAAATTTATATCAATGGAAGTGGGAGCGTGATCCGAAATAACGATGCTGTGATAATCACAGCTCGATAGGTTTGAAAGAAGTCTATTGTCTACTAAGAAAAAATCTATTCGCGAATATGAATGATGAACATTGGAGAAAAATGAATAGGCCTTATTAGTGGTAAATTTTGATCTCCAAGGATCAGATAGCCCCAATCGTTGGGCAAATGTGTTTAAGGTTTTGGCTGAATTGGTTAATGAACATGGTTTGTTTGAGGATCTATCTAAAACAGTGTCCTGAACAAAGTTAAAGTCACCCCCTAAAATAATATGTCTATTCTCAATATCCGGAATAGATGAAAAAAAATTTGATATAAACTTATCATCATCCCAATTAGGAGCATAAATACTTGCCATAATGACAGACACATCTCGAAGTTTGCCGGTAATTATGACATAGCGCCCATTGGGATCGGATAAAACATCTGCCAACTCAAAAGGAACATTTCTGTGAATAAGAATAGCGGCACCCCTTGCTCGTGCACTAAACTTTGAGTGATACAGATGGCCCACCCATGCTCTTTTAAGCCGTTGGATATCACTTATCTTAAGATGGGTCTCTTGGAGAAAAAAAACATCACCCCTAAGGTGTTGAAGATGAGACAGAACGCGGCTCATTTTGACATTATTGTTCACCCCTTTAACGTTCCATGATATGAAACGAGTGCTGGAACTCTCTTTAGTCTTAGCCATTGTCAATCTGCCATAAGACAGTTTTATCTCTGAGCAAAGTACAAAAAGATAAAAGAAAAAAGAAGTACTTAAGAAAGAATAAGATAAAACACAAAAAGACAAGGTTGGAAAAAAACATAAACAAAGAAAAAATAACAAAAGCCCAATTCCAAATCCAAAATCCCATTCCTAATTTATCATTGCAAAACCAAGCAGGGAACCTGCTACACATCAACCTCTTAATGAGATTGCATAAGGATTCCAGCTCCACAAAACTATGCAGTTTAACCCATAAATGAAAAGCAACAACCGATCAAGAACAAACGATCAGTAACAAAAGCATAATCACATATGAAAGTTACCGGTCTACATAACACCTCTTCTAGGCAGTGGTAGGTATATAAAGTTACAGTCTTGTCAGTCTCAAGATCACCCAGAGATAAGATGGTCAGTTCCAAGTGAGATTTAGTGAGTCCCTGTATTCATAAAACGTTTCATGAACATCCTTTAGCTTACAGAAGTACAGGAACAATCAAACGAGGCATATGAACAGAAATAAACGCCCTGAAACGTTGTGTAGATTAAACGATAATAGTTCACCAACCTCATATAGCATTATTGGCTATTAACTTAAGTGTCCAGATTACTGTATGTCAGATTAATACGTCAGATCCAAAGCACAGCATCGGGTTAGTGTTCTCGAGAAGTAAAAATAAGTACTGCTCACGTAGCTTCCATCGTTTCACGCCGATGAGCTTTAAGAAACTCCCTGGCCTCCTGTACTGACGGCAACTGCTTCTTCTTACCGTCCGATGTAGTGATGAAAAGCTTAGATGGGTAGTGAAGAGATGGTCTCATACCCAACGTGTATAGTTCCTTCATCACAACTCGGTATTCGGCGCGCATTTCCAGAACTTCGGGACTATAGTCCTCATTGATGAATATCTGAGTGCCACGATATTGAAGCTTTCCTCTTTGCTTGCGGGCCTCGCGAATAACCAGATCTTTAGTCTGGAATTTGTGAAAGCGAATAATCACAGATCTAGGTCTCTCCCCCGGCTTTGGCTTCGCTGTAAGGGCGCGATGAGCACGATCCAACTCGGGAGGAGAGGCAAAGAGGCTCGCGCCGAAAACTTCCACTAAGAACTCTGCAAAGAACTTGGATGGTTGAGGGCCTTCGATCATCTCAGGCAGGCCGAAGATTCGTATATTGTTTCTCCGGCTCCTCCCTTCTAGATCCAAAACTTTGGCTTTGAGTTTAGCGTGCTGGTCAGCTAAAGTTGTGTACTTCGACTCCAGAGTTACGACACTCACGCTGCTGGCGTCTGCATTTGCTTCAAGTGAGAGAAGTCGCTGTTCGTGGTCGTTCACAGTTGTGTGTAGTGTGTCCAGCTTCGCTTCCAAGGTGGAAAACGCCGATTTAAATTCGGAAGACAGTGCCGCTCTGTGTTCTTCCAGAAGCATCGTCAAAGTAGTAATGTCGGCTAAGCTCCCGCTAGCCTGTGCTTCGTCTTTTTTAACTTCGTCTTTCCGAGTGTTGTATTTAGATTTAGAAGCCATTATCATCCAAGACGTTTCACAGTAGTAGACCGACTGATATATTGGTTTAGTAAATAGCTGATGGGTCAAAAAAAGAATCTTTATAAAGAAAACTGTGGGAGCGCGGGCGAAACGCAGCTACTCCTCACACATG